>JAODLI010020577.1:0-22187 GCA_027575585.1 Percopsis omiscomaycus
CGGGATATATATCGTATATCGATATTCAACCTAAATATATCGGGATATGACTTTTGGTCCATATCGCCCAGCCCTAGAGCCTGGGCATTTCCTGGCTTCCAGCCTAGTTGCCTCACCATTATGTTGGTACAGTAAGTCTGTGCTAGACTAGTTTTCTCTCGTGTAAACCTTTCCTCAACTTGTTGTATCCTCCTCGTTTTTTTCTTCTTTCTATCCTTCTGTGCGTTCCATCAGGTTCCTGAGGTAATCAGCAGTATCCGCCAGGTGTCTAAATCAGCCCTAAAGGAAGATGCCAAGCCCAAGCAGGACACAGAGGAAGCCTTCTACAACTCCCAGAAGTTTGAAGTGCTCTACTGTGGCAAGGTAAAAGCATTTAGTTTTCTAAAACAGGCCACTTTAGGCAGGGTATAAACGTATACATGAATTCATCTTTCATCTCCAGTCGCCATGAAATGAGCATAAGTACTTTCACTAGAAAGCATGGCTGTTCTTTTGTAAACCACTGCACTGGTTTACCGGGAATCGTCTTCGATCAACCCTACCGCGTTATGTCCATAATTACACGCTGTGCCTTTTTTAAAGTAATATTTACGTTTGATTGGGTCACGCTATTAAAACAATTCCAGGTGACAGTGCAGCACAAGAAGGCCCCGTCCACCCTCATCGATGACTGCATCGATAAGTTCCGCCAGCACGAGCTGGAGCGCAAACGCCTGCGCTTGCTCAACGGCCAGCGTGGCTCCACGGAGAGTGCCGGCTTGGACTTCTTCATGGGAGAGGATGGAGACCCGCTCTCCTCCACCCTAAACAAGAGTGTGGAAAATCCGGACGGCGTTAACATGGTGGACATCAGCATGGGTGGAGGTGAGTCAAGGATCATGGGGAAAATTTTGCATGTTATGGAATGTGGAAAATGGTAAAGTCTGTTTCACAACTGACTTTACCATTTTGAAGGGAATGTCCGAATGTCTTTGTCAGTGTTTTGCAATGACTGTTGGCTGCTTTATTTAGCTTATTCCCCTCCCTTATGCTACAGCCAGGTGTATCACCTTGTCCGTCTCTGGTTTAGGTAAGGGGCTGACTAGCAGTCCCAGTCAAGGGAGCCTCAGGGGAGCGTTCCCCGAGAGCATCCAGGAGGACTCGGGCTTCGAGGAGCAGCAGGAGTTCCGTACGCGATGCAGCAGCCTCGCGGGCAGCATGCAGAGAACGCCGGGGGAGGGGGGCGCGACAGCCCCCGCGCGCCGCAGGCATGCCAGCGCGCCCAACAACGTCCAGCCCTCTGACACGGATAAGAACCGCACAATGCTCTTTCAGGTACAGAGGCAATGGGTCTCCCACAAAGTCTGGCTGGACTCGCACAAGGGGGCTTATTCAGGCTTCAGCATGGGCACAAACTGCTTTTTAAGAAGCGCAGCACAGTTGCTCGCCTCTCTGCCGAGGCTTGTCCAGTTTTTTTTTCAGTTCAGTTTTATTCCCATTCGCTGCGTGTTACGAGCATGTTGGAGCATTATTGATGCATTTCGCTATTGTTCAGAATATCTTAACATTGTAAAACCATAATGTGTCAATATTTAAAATAGTCTAATGTAGTTTGCTTGTCAACATAGGTACTGAGAGTGTCCTTTTAACTAAATTCCTTCCCCTTTAGAATAGAGTCATTCACTTCAGCGTTTTCAGTTTGGGAGAATGTAAGAATGTAAGAAAATTTAGAATCCGTTTTAGAGCCCGGCCTCGTTGCTAGAGTGTGCACACTTGACTGCCTCCCTGCTCCTTGCAAATGCCCTAACCACACCCTTCTGCCACACTCTATTAATAGCCTAATAACACCATCTCGCACCGGACACGTTGCCTGTAAATGCAGTGCACGAATATGGAATGTCATGTTTGAAGATGTAACCGTGTTTTTATTGGAGGAGGGGGGGAGGTTTGTTGATTGATCTCGATTTTTAGTCTGGCGAGAACGTCCTGATCTTGGGTGTTTTTGTCACTTTGTCTGGAAGTCAAAGTTCTTCTACTTCAATGAACGGCAGTAAGAACCACGTTGCACTGCTTTTCGTACACTTCTTGCTGTCGGAAACAACTGGATGCTGGTTCACCTAGGGATAGTCTCACGAAGGCTGTTTCAGGCCTAGCAATACACCTTCCGACGTTGATCGCCCAGTTTGTTGGAGGAGAAACACTTCAGCGTGTACAGACTTCCCATAGGACATTATCATAACAACCCCATCCAGAACAAGTGGTGGAACATGTGGCTCGACATGCAGTCACATGTTTAAGCTAGAATCAAGGGATCCATTCATATTTATATTCCAGTCAACTAAAGGGATCAAATGTTCAGTTTGTCTTCCCATGCGTAATGTAAAATCTTGGGGGCTGCAATTATGTTTTTTAATTTAATTGAACCTTTTCTTAGATTTTATCAACAACACAAACTGGCACAACAGGTGGCAAGTTCCAGCCGAGGCCTGCTGTCGCACAAGGAAAAAAAAACACATGCTTGCAAGCTTCAGCACTGTCATTCTATACCTCCCTGGATTTAGCCAAGCCTTCTACTGCAAATCATTTTAATGGGAAAGGAGCAGGCAGTGACAAACCGCTGGCTAGAACGGACGCCTTATTGTCTTATTTAAAGACACTATAACTCTAACTATATCTACTGTATAACTCTCAATGCCTGCTGCTCCTGTGAGGCTCCTGTGATTTTTAGCGTGAGAGCTATGGAGTTAGCTAGCTGACATTCCTCCTACACCATGCTAATTTGTTAATGCAAACTAGAGCATTGCACTCGATACACTACTGTGTACATGTCAGTTACAGGGGAAAAAATCATTTGTGCGTGTCTTCTTCCATCGACCGTATCTCTGAAAATAGTCAACAGTCCGTGTAATAGGATACCATATCACAAGACAGTGTAAGCTACCTTCTGTGTGTATTGGGTCAGATTACTTATTACCTGTTTGTGCATGCATGTGTGTGCTTGCATCTGTCTTTTTCTGTGTCACAGGTGGGGCGTTTTGAGGTGAACCTCATCAGTCCAGAGAGTAAAACGGTGGTGTTGGAGAAGAATTTTAAATACATCTCATCCTGCTCTCAGGTCAGTTTTGTTTTTGCTTGTTTAAATTCAACCCTCCTCCCCAGCATCCCCTTGCCCGAGACTCTCAGCCAGCCTTTTATTTTAAATTTTTTCCCCTGCATGCATTTTACCCTGTTACTTGCAGCTGTGATTCGATTACAATTGACATCTTTACAAGTTACACTGAGATGTATTGTCTTCGGGGGCTGTTGGCAGCAGACAAAAGATAAGGCACCGTCTAGTCTGAGCAATGTCCCTTTCCCCGCAGATGAAATGGCACGCTTTTGTGTTTATGAAAAATGTCTAAGCCTATAATGGCATCGGTGACGCACATTGACTTTAGTGATGTGCTGTTTTTCATTGCTGCGTACGCTGTGCATTAGTCTAACCTCACGGGTTCCATCAGCCGTTGTCATCATCTATTATGGGATGGAACTGTACACACCAGATGTCCGTTGTCCCACTCCACTGCATGCCTATGCAAGTTGCTCATTACAATCAACAGTTACAGTAGGTCATTTTAGCAGATGCTTTCTATCCAAAGCGACTTACAGGGAGTACGATTCACACAGCGCGTATTCAGGAGCAGTTAGACAGGTTGGGTTAGACATCTCGCTCATTAGATGCTTTTGTCTTTGATACAGGGTATAAAACAGACCGACCATTTTGGGTTGATCTGTCGGGACCCAATAGAGCCAGGTCAAAGTCAGTATGCCTGCTATGTCTTCCAGTGTGCCAACGAGTCCCTGGTGAGTACGTGGTCGCAAGCCATCTCGCGTCGTTGATTTAAGTCCCTGCCAATCCCTGTATTCAGACATTGCCGTCTCTGTGTCCATTTCAGGTGGATGAAGTGATGCTGACTTTGAAGCAGGCCTTCAACACAGCAGCAGTTTTGCAGAGCAACAAGACCCAGATCCAGCTGTGTGAAGCGTGCCCCATGCATGACCTGCACAAGCTCTGCGAGAGGATTGAGGGTATGTGAACTCAGCCAGGCTAACAGAACTCTCCTTGTGTTAACCCATGACTATTTTTATGGCAGACTGTATTTTGCCTATGGATGTTCAAGCTGGGTAACAAATGTGTTGGTATGCAAATTTGTTTCCAGGCCTTTATCCGCCCAGGGCTAAGCTAGCAATCCAAAAATACCTATCCCAGCTCACTGACAATGAGCAGGCTGACATCTTTGAGCGGGTTCAGGTAAGAGAGCATGTTCTTTACTGGAGGGGAAAAAATAGTAATATATTAACAGTTATTGGTAATGTATTACCATAAACTGTTCATTGTGAAAGACCTCACATCTATTGTGAGGTCAAAAGTTTCCGTTTTGAACTTAAAGGTGTGTGTGTGTGTGTGTGTGTGTGTGTGTGTGCGCGCGCAGAGAATGAAGCCGACATCGGACCAGGAGGACAACGAGCTTGTGATTCTCAACCTACGGCTGCTGTGTGGAACCAAACAAAAGTCCCACCTCCACATCGGAGAGGCTCCTCAGGTAAACATCCAGTTTAGACTATAAGGGGGGCAGCAGGATAGTCTAGTGGTCTAGGTGTTGGACTCCCAGCAAGAAGGTCATGGGTTCGAGCCCAAGAGTTGGCCTACCTGTAAGCATCCTTGAGCAAGATTCCTAACCCCTACTTGCTCCATGTAATAGCACCATGTAATTGTAAGTCGCTTTGGATAAAAGCATCTGCTAAATAAGCAAATTGTAAACTATAATATTCCTTTACACACACTCCATGGTTCCAGTTTAGTCTCAGATTATTGAATGAGACTTCGCCACATCATACTAGTCACACAGGAGTGACTTTCTTTCTCTCTCCCCAATACTCCACCCTGAATTCTAATATTTTTAAATGCCTTGTTTCTATTTATACTGTCATGATGAAAGCTGTTCTTTGTACATTGACACACAAAGCTGCTGCTAACGTAGGGTAAATATTTTTAGCTCCCAGTAAACGTGGAGACACATCCTATGTCCCTCTGACAGCTCAGTTCCGTCACACTTTTGTTCTGTGACAGAATGCTTCCAATAACACGCCAGCGGGAGACTGCACTGCAACGGGCGGGCGCTTCAAACTCGACGTCCTCAGGAACAAAGCCCGCACCTCCCTTACCAGCTCTCTGGAGAACATCTTCTCACGGGTGGGACAGACTGAGACACTCGCACTCGCTGCTTGTCCTGTCCTTTTGATTTTAATTACGTAACCTCTTGTCAACACTACTCCACTCTTCTTCTATCATAACTATCTATTATTTCAATCGCTTGTCAGCTTTCCTGGACCTTTATACCTCCCAACAGAACACAACTATCCACATTTGATGCAGTTGTGTGTGTGTGTGTGTGTCTGTGTCTATCAGCCCTTATGTGTATTGGTGTCTGTCTTGAACACTGACTGACTTAGTGAATTTACACTGTAAACAATAGCATTGAGGAAGTCATGTGCGTGAACCTTGGACTCATTTTATTGAAAGCCGTATGAACCTCTGTAATGTTATGTATCTGTTTGTGCCACCAGGGTGCCAGTCGGATGCGAGGTCGTTTGGGCAGCATGGGAAGTTTTGAGAGAGTAAGTTTGAGAGAGCACTCTGGGAAGTCACATCTCCGTTAGAGAGGTGTTGTAAGATACAATCTGTCACTTTTCAATCTAGGTAGTTTTGGTGACAGTAAGTAAGTGTTTAATTTATTTTAAATGAATTGATCACTGACCAACGGTTATGGACAGAATAAACTAATTTATCAATCATGTGATAGCCTATTGTCAAGGTCATTTAAATAAAGAAGTTCAAGATTGTTGTATTAAAATGTCAGTTGCTAACAACCGTTACAAATCAGTCACAAGAAACAAATATGCTTATCCATTTGCGGCGTAGTGTTTTTCTATGTCACTGCTGTGCAGAATGTGTTGTTGGTGTGTGATGGAGTCCCTCTAGCTCCCATCAATCCTGACAGAGGCAGATGTTAGCAGGGGGGTTATGAGCACATGGATAGTCCAGTGGCCTGGAGGGGTCCCCAAGAGCCTGAGTTTGAACCCTGGCATGGGCTCTCCTGAAATCACCCTTGAGCAGATGACTAACCCCTGCCCACTCCTTAATACTTAGTTGTCTGCTAAACGACTTGATTGTAATTCATTCTACTTTTGATACTGCTTTTGACTATAGCTCAATATCCTGTTAATGTGATCTCTGGCAGTATAGATAAGAGCGATTTGTCCTGCTGTTGAGCTAAGTAAGTACTAGTCTCTGAGCTGTGTCAGGGTGGATGACTCTCTGGGCACACAGGAAACCCAGTCAGGATGTCCAGTTCTGTGTCTGCTGAACCATGCCATTATCTTACGCCTCTAAGCTGCGTAAACATGACCCAATGCTGCAGTCATCTAGCTCCTCTCTTCATGCGATACCGCTTTTATTCCAATCTAAACCAACTGTATCTTATCCATGTATAATATGTTTTACCAGTTTTAGCTAGCAGCACCGAGTGCAACAGACTTTTAATCAATTTAATCACAGTTTAAGATTGTAGTACCACCGAAACAAACACTGTTTTTTTTAATGCTTCCTGCGTAGGAAACGGTGTAATATCTTATCGCAATACGCCCGATTTCACAGAGAGGGAGGTCTCTCTCCCTCGGTGCGACGAGATGGGAGGGCTTGGCTAGGCATTGAGACATGAAGGCCCCCGCCAATAGTGTGCGATGTTTTGAGTCACAGGACATTGGCCATTAGAATACAATAGCTGAGGGAGCTGTAAGACCAGGCACGAGGTAGCACGCCAGGGCCAGGTGCTAGGGAGTTGGATCGGGTCTTGTTGCGGAGGACTCTTGCTAGGTGAGAGCTGGTTACCTAGTGTGGTTCATAGCATAGCATTCCTAACTCCTGGGATATCATTTAATATATGGTTATTGTTTTTGTTTTTGTTTTTTTAATGTATATATTGTTGTTTGAATATATCCAAATGTCCTTACCTTGTTTTAAATTAAAACTTTTGGAGAAATCAGAAAATCACAGCACGTTTAAAATGTATATAAAAATCCAAATCGTCGGTTTAAAATCAGGTTTACTGATCTTTACCTTTTCTCCATTAATGCTGCCCTCCTCTTTACCTCCCTCAGCAAGATGAGGAGTCTCCAGGTCACTCTCCTCCGGGGTCGCCCCCCAGTTTCCAAGACGATGACCCGGAAGGTGGCGTGCAGGTCCGTCGGCGTGCCCACACCTTCAGCCACCCCCCGGTGAAGAAGCGCATCTCTTTCGAGGGCCAGCCGACCAATCAGAACAAACCGCTCCGCAGACAACAGTCGGTCAACCCCGAGCTACTGCAGAACAGGTAACTTGGGCATTACCCTCTGTGAATCTATGTTCAGACCTGTATTTTTTATAGAATTTGGTGGGGTTTTCATTGATGTATCGTATTAATATGTTCAGGTATCCGTTCTTGTTATAGTGAACATTAACCTGCCAATAATTAGTTTGACGCTAACTGAGGAATACTAAATCTTTTTTTTTTAAATAAATGTTTGACTATTTATACTGTAAGTCACTTGGATCAGACCTAAAGTCTGGGGAAACCTCCCTTCCACAACCCCACTGTCCTTTTTAACAATAACATCAAATGTTTCCCGGTGCTGTTTGATGCCTCGTGTGTCTGACTCCGGGCAGACAAACGAGGCATTTCTTTGTATAACATGTTTGTTTTTGTTGTTGGGCTTGTGATGTGTTTGGCTCACCCAGCCCCGCGGCCGCCTCGAGAACGCGCAGCGTCTCGGAGAGTGATTCCTCCTTCAGCCTCCCTTCTTCCTTCTCCACTCCCACTTTCCTGAAAAGTTTTTACCAGGGCTCCCTGGGGTCCCTGAGCTCTCTGGCTGACGGTGGGAGCCTCAAGAGGTGAGAGGGGGTGCGCAGCCGATGCCCCCCTGACCCCCGTCCCCAACTTTACATCCCATAAAGGCATTGGGGAGTCTGCAGAAGAGCTGCTTCTCTTTAGGATGGCGGCCATATTTCTGTTTAACATGACGCTTTCACGTCTCTCTACCCTTTCCTGTCTATCCACAGCCTTTTCTCATGACACAAAAGACTCTTTCCGCTGTGTCTCTGCTGTGTCTGCACCTCTGCAGGCTCAAAACTCTTCCTGTTCCTTTTTAACGGAAGTAGGAAAGGATGCTGATGTACTCGGCCTCTTGCTGGATTTGCATGTGGATGCATTGCACCGTTGCATGTCAGCTGGAGACGTGGAGCTTTCATTAACTGCATTAGCCACCTTTTGACAGCCAATCTCTGATGACAAATGCATTCTTAAAAAACAAAGGGCTCCCTACTGAGATTTTGTTGGTGTGGCTAATCGGCCAGACTCACTTTATTGACAGCTAAACTTAATTTTGAAATGACTTATTATTTTATGTTCAACTGTAGTAATTCTATCTTGGAATACATTGTCCTAGAACAAGACAAATGGTTCCTGTTGACTGCAGCTACTGTCTTGTATAGATTTGCACCACAATTGTCCTGCAGTGTGAGGAAATGGCAGCACATCTGCATCGGGAACATGGAAAAGGTTAACATTTCCATTATGAATGAGAAGCACTTGTGCAGACCAGTGTAGATGATTAATTCCAGAGGATATTTACCCCCCTCTCACAGCAGTCTGGTTCCTCAGGCCCCTGCATTGGTAATGCCACCAAGGAGAACAACATTGGTGCTTTAGTTTCATTACACCCTGCTTCTGGGGCTCAGAGTATGTTATCAGTTACTGCTATCTGGAAAGTCTAGATGTACTGGGTGTTTTTTAACTCGGTGTGTCAACATAGAGTTGCAATATCGGATGAAATTATCTTTCTGCATTGTTGTCTTTGACTTACTTGAGCATTTCGTTCCGCTAGACTACTTTCCTAAAACTGGGCTGTCTTTTAAGGCTATATAGGCATGGATGAGGGTTAAACAATGTCAAGTGGATGAGTTTATTCCATGCTATTTAAAAGGGAGGAAGCCGAGAGAGGGGAGCGATGTCCCAATGGTCCTGGCCTCTCATGCTGAGGCCACTTCCTGTTATTGACTGCCCACATGATCAGGCTGGCTCTGTCAGCAGGAGTTACTGTGTGATCCCTCATCTAATTACACAATAGACACATCTTCTCATTGTTTAAAAGCAAGTGGAAATATGGTTTTGTGGCATTTAAGGCCTTGCCATGCCAACAAAAACATGTTTTCCATAATGTTCAAGTAACTCTACAGGTGTTACTGAACGTAATTTATGTCACCTCATGTTACAAAGACTCAAGTAAAACAGATTAGAGAGGGAGTGGGGTTGTTGGGGGGCTCACACTGCTTAATAACAATATTCTTTTCCAGGAAATTAGCAAAACATGTTGGGCTTTTTGTCATTGTTTCATGTACTAATTTCAGGCTGCGGCACAACCCCCTGCTTCATTAATATGAGTATACTGTTCACAAGTCAGTGGTGCTTGTTGAGATGGTTCTTACGCTGTGTTGACAGCATCAGATGGAAGCATGCCTAAGGTCTTTTCTGCTCCTGTCACTTGTAGTGCAGATGTGTGTTTGTGCTGAAAGACTGACACCTGGGTCTTTAATCAGTTGTGTGTGTGTGTGTGTGTGATGGGTGTGTCTTCTTTCCCAGTAATGGCGAAGGCAGGAAGAGGACCCTGTCTAGTTGTAGCAGCGACTCGGTGAGCGGAGGGGTTCCACCCCCAACCCCTCGCAGGGTCTCCTGGAGACAGAAGATTTTCCTGATGGTCGCCTCGCCGATAAACAAGCCCTCTGCTTCCATGCAGCATCCAGGTCTGAGGGCCGAGCCCCACCTGTCCCCTGTCACTTTTCACATATGGTGATAGCTTAACCGCTGTGGTTAGGAATATTTATTGTGAAAATGTAATTCTTTTGATTGGATGCATCGGATGTTTGGTTTCAGTAAAAAGGTAAACATTTTCTCCGTTCTGGTTCAGAGCGGACAAGCAGTACAGTGCAGCTCTTCAAAGGGATCTATAGACCTATTCCCTTACTTTTCTTTTGTCTGTTTGTGCCTAAAGCAAGCAGTATTCCTTACCATAATTTGATCTCCTCATATCTCGTAGCTAAGGACTTTTACCTTGTTTTTACACTCGAGGGAAAAACACATTTGGCCTATTTTTTTTAGAAGCAGTAATGTCCTTAGAGAAATTATAATTTGTATCATCTGGTGCAGTCTTATCAAAGTATTGGAGTCCTTTTTAAGAATTGTAGTTACATCTATTCATGACCTTTTTTAAAAGTTAAATTAAAATAAACATTAAGTTAAAAAAATCATAAATTAAATCTTGGGCCTCTGGTTGTATCCAAATGTAAACACCATAAAGATTAACTGAACCAGCACATATAGAATTAGTGAAGAATTTGTATTTCATGATTAAGAACTTCCTTACAGGTTCTGTGTAATGATGGTTAGATGGTAAATAGTTGGGTGTTTTGCTTTAGATCACTGTGACACCAGGGAGCTGTTGCCCCTCTCTCCCCACACAAGTGAATACCCCCTGGGCTGCCTTCTGCCCACCTCTGCTGACCCTGGTTCTGGGGAGCGGGCCAAGAGGACAGGGTCCGACTACCATGCACTGTGGAAGACTGCTATACACCAACAGATTCTTCTGCTGCGCATGGAGAAGGAGAACCAACGACTGGAGGGTATGTTGGAGTAGTCGTGTGAACGCTATATTAAAAGGCCCTAATCTTTTGTTGAGTTATCTATTAGGCGCTCTTTGAAGTTTAATGTTTTTAAACTTCAACTTTAAACTTCGTTTTCCATTTTAAAAACAGGAATTTGTATAATTTGTGTCAGGAAAGGTTCTAATGGAAACTTGCACACACTGGGTGTCCCTTGTTGGGTGTCCTTGTTGGGTAATGTGTTTAAGATATTTCTCCTGCACAAAAAGGTTTGTTTTGAAAATGACCCCACTAGTCCATTTTCCTTGCCCGTCTTGATAATGCTAACCTTTCCCCACTCATCCCTGCATGCTGTCACATTGAAGTCCCGCCGCCTGTGACAGACGGGACAGAGATAGAAAGCCCAAAGAGTCTGTCATTTCTGACTTCTGTTTATTTTGGGCCAAGTAAAACATTGCAGTCCCTCGGTTCTGAAGGCTGACGCACAACTATATTTAGATGGAGCATGTGCCCACGAACACACACACACACACACACACACACACACACACACACACACACACACACACACACACCAGCAGACACAGTGACCTAGTATGTAAAGGTAAAGGGAACTGATTGTGTTATACTTTTGAACTCGCAGTGACAACTTTTGTGTTCTTCAGCTACTTTGAAATAAGAACTTTAGTAAAATATTGCCCTCTGTTGGTGTTACTGTCTTACAACAAGCCCTTTTCCTGTTCCAACACCAGTGTGGATTTTGACACCGCTATTTGGATTTAATCTAGTTTTAGTCTTTTTCATGTTCTGACTAATGGGTTATAGTCACACTTTAGTTTTGATTTAGTCAAAATACTGTCATTAGTCATCTTATTTTCTATTATTACATTTTACATTGATAATAACCCTCAACGTGTTTTCAATACACTAGTGTTATAAATATGAAGAATATCTATAGGCAGTCCTAGTATTTGAATGGGCTGTAGGCCTACAGCGTTGAGCAGACTACACAATGACAAAATGACGGAGCTTTTTGCTTTTATCAGCGAAATGCCACGTGGATTGGCGTTGTGTTTTGCTGCAACTCTATAGAATATGTATCCACGATTCTAGTGTTAAAAAAAAGGAAAGTTTTCGCGTCGTCTCGTTGTCGTCAATAAAAATGTAGATGAAATTTAGTTATGTTTAATATTTGTTGACTAAATGAACACTGCCACACCAACACTACTCTTCCTTTGTTTGTTCACTGTGATACCATTGCTGGTCTGAGGACCTTACAGTGAATAATCATTTTGAATAGAAAGTAAGAGGAAAACAAAGAAGCTCTTTGCGTCAAGACAATTGTTGTCGCATGTTCTTTGGTGTTGTGGTGGTATTAGATGGGAAATGCTCATTAAAATCAACCTCTTTTGTTTGTACGTTCAACCCCGTTTCTTTGTTGCTCCCCCGTCGTGGGTTCCTCCTTCTGCCGTCTACATTTGACCTGTCTGGGCCTTCACTGTGAATGCTTTGGTTCAGGGATCATTGTTGCTATGCTGTTGTTGTGGCTTGTGTCATCGGGTTACCATGCGAACCATGTGTGCTGGGGTGTTCTCAAGAATGGGAAAAAATGACACACGTTTCCTTTCATGAAACCTCTCTCCTGTCACATTCCTGTCTTGGTGCTAGGGCTGGACGATATGGCCAACATTTATATCACGATATAATTCTTAATTTCGGTTGATGCGATATAATTCCGCTATTCTCTAGACTAATGTCTTCTTTTCTCCTGTGAGAAAGCTACTGTACAAACTGACTCCAGGCCTTATGAAAAATAGCTAATCTTTTAGACCAACATATAGAATAAGTGAGGAGAACCTTCGCCGAAACGGGAGCTATTCCATCTGATCTCATAATGTCCTGTATCTCCTGTATCTCTATTGCTTGTTAACCAGCGAGTCGGGATGAGCTGCACATCCGTAAGATGAAGCTGGACTACCAGGAAGTCGGTCAGTGTTCCCAAGACGCGCAGGCAGTGTGGGAGCGGAAGTTGACCGCCCCGGGCAGAACCACAGTTCCACAGGATAAAGAGGAAATGTATAATGCACTCTGCCAAGGTACAAAAACAAACTGTGTGGGTGTCTTTTGTGTGTGTGTGTGTGTGTGTGTGTGTGCACTTGTCCACAATCTACTGGTGTGTGTGTGTGTGTGATACATTCATGTGTGTGTGTGTGTTGGATCCCTGCCCCCAGGTGTCCCTAAGAGCCGGCGTGGGGAGGTGTGGCTGCTCCTGTCCCACCAGCACCGGCTGCAGCACAGACTGGCCCCGCGGCAGCAGCAGCCCCACCCAGACACCCCCTACCAGGACCTGCTGAAGCAGCTCACCGACCAGCAGCACGCCATCCTGGTCGACCTAGGTGGGCCCTGCTCTCATGCCTCGTCTCTGCTGGCCCTGCATGGAGAAACCTTGATTGATTGATTGATATATTTATTGAATAAATTCATTCATTCATCAATGTATTTATTCATTCATTGTTTACAGTTTTTTTTTTTTTTTTTTTTTTTTTACCAAATACAAATAACAGAATATTCCGATTTATACAATTTTGGACTGTGAAAGTTTAGTCAAACGATTTAACGTATACATCTTAATATACTGCACACTCAAAACAGGAACATTAAGCATGCTAATGGTATGCTAGCTGATGCTAAATGCTCAAATATGATCAATATAATGGAGTGCCTCTCTCTCTCCTCAGGACGCACCTTCCCCACTCACCAATACTTTTCAGCCCAGCTGGGGGCCGGGCAGCTCTCCCTGTACAACCTGCTGAAGGCCTACTCTCTGCTGGACACCGAGGTACTTACCAAAGTCACCGTCTTCCTATAATGCACCGGTGCAAAGCAGCCGTGAGTCATGTGACCACATTGAATTCTCACACAAAAACATTGATCGTACACTTCCTGTTTTAAGTCCTTTTTGTTTATTGTCGTTGTTGTTGTTTTTATCATTACTCGTTTATTAAGTACGATATGATATCACTTTATTGATCCCCAAGTCAGATGAAATTGACAGGTCAGTTCAAGAAAGGTACGAGGTCCAATCACAGGCACTCCTTTATTTACATTGTCCGGTTAAATGGCGCCAGTTCAATGAACACAATGTGTCATGTCACTGAATTCTCTAATCCCATTATTATTGTATTGTTCTGTGCTGCTCAGGTGGGATACTGCCAGGGGATTAGTTTTGTGGCTGGAGTCCTGCTGCTCCACATGAGTGAGGACCAGGCCTTTGACATGCTCAAGTTTCTGATGTACGACCTTGGCTTCAGACGCCAGTACAGGCCAGACATGGTCTTTCTACAGGTGGGTCCAGCCGTTCAACGCCAAGTCTTGTTACATGATAACACTTTTTACTGTTCTTCCCTTCCAGGGACAGATTAACACTGCAACACACTTCCCGCTTCCATTTGCAGTGGAATTTAAACCCTAGTTTAACTCTGTCCATCTCTGCATCTTACACCAAATAAGTTAAACAATTAAGTTTACATTAAATAAACCACAAGGGCAAAGGCAAAAAAATAAGAAATCTCATGACTGTTCCATCACAAATTCCATTGTATGATTTACAGTCTGTTAAAAATTGATCAAGTAACATGCTGACTAGGCACGTTTTTGGTTAGTTTTAGCCTGTCATCTGTTTACTAAGAGTGTTCCAGCTACTCTGGCCTGCATGGGTTAGCTATCAGTGGCAAACGGTAGCTAAGTGCACAGGCGTCTCCACCCCCTAGTCAAATGACATAGCTGGCCTGCGCTATTACCTACAGCTATGTGTCTGCTGACCTCACTAGGGAAAAGCATCTGCAGGCGTGGTAATGTTTAATCTTCATAAGGGAAGCATTCAGCTAACCGCTACCCTCCTGGCTCTCTCTGTACTCTTATTGTACTTGTTTTAACACCAACGCAAAGTTCACATGGCGTGGAAGGACTTGTTTTAGCATTGTTATTCAGCGCAAGCAGGTAATACTTTTAGTTGTTGGGAGATTGTTAAGCTCATACTGGGGTATTTTTAGTGTGGTTTAACTTCTGCTTCTCTTTTCTAGCTGTGTGTTTTAACTGTCAGTTGCTTTAATGTATTGCATAATACTCACAAAGGCTTGCACCATCCTTGTCTGTGCAGGTTTAAAAAAGAAAAAAAAGCCTAAAGGTGCTCATTTGTAAACTGTCAAGGTTCAAATAAATACTTAGACTTTCTTCTGATATCATGTTCCCTGAGAGATCTAGAAGTACCAGTTTTCTGTTGCTACATGTTCTGACGTGTGTGTGTGTGTGTCATTAGATTCAGATGTACCAGCTGTCCCGACTGTTGCACGACTACCACCGCAAGTTGTACAATCACCTGGAGGAGAACGAGATCTGCCCCAGCCTCTACGCCGCTCCCTGGTTCCTAACACTCTTTGCCTCCCAGTTCCCCCTTGGCTTTGTTTCCCGAATCTTTGGTACATGTTTAGAATGTTTTAATGCGGGCCATAAATCAAAATTGCTGAATTGTCGTGAAAACTTTGCTACGTTGTTTACGTGTGGCTTGAACTGTGCTTACTGTAAACTCACTCTTCTTCTTTTTCTCCTTCCAGACCTTCTGTTTGTCCAGGGAATTGAGGTGGTCTTCAAGGTGGCCCTCTGTCTTCTGAGCAGCCATGAGGGGGAGATAATGGAGTGCGACAGCTTTGAGACTATTGTGGACTATCTGAAGACTACAATTCCCACTCTCAACCAGACACAAATGGAGCAAACCATCGCCAAGGTACAGAGAGGGGAGTTTCTTGTAACAAAGTACAATGTTGCATTTATACCTTGTGCCTCACAGGGTGTCTAATGTTAATATAATACGTAGAGCTGGTGTCTATTGAAGATTATGCAGTGCTTACTGTATATTGTTTTAAGGGTGGGAATATGTTTATGGTATAACCAGAGCTATACTGTTTCATAATGTGTTTTATAATAAAAAAAAAAAACATATTTCACATATATTAATCCCTTTTTCTTGTGAATTACTTGAAATGGGATGTTTAGCATCTGCCGAAAATTACCTTGAAAATCACCATACAGACCTAAATATGTGTCCACACTGTGTGACCTGCGGGCTGGGCAGGTGTTGGAGATGGACATCTCCAAGCAGCTCCATGCCTATGAGGTGGAGTACCACGTTCTACAGGACGAGATGGTAGGAGCCGGGCCTCTGGCGGACGAGTCCGAGCGGCTGGACAAACTGGAAAAGACCAACATCCAGCTGAAGAAGCAGAACATGGACCTGCTGGAAAAACTGCAGGTGAGGGAATGAGATCTCGCTGTAGAGCCAGAGGAGTTACTGATGCGTGGATTCATTGGCAAAGAGCAGTGAATATGACTTTATTGGATGTTTCAAAATTTCAGCCCTCCATGCTAATGATAAATACTACCTATAGATGGCAGTAAAGCACAATTGACAAAACTGGTGGGGCCCTTAGCTGCTTACTGGTGTTAAGCTGAGGTTCAAACAGATCTGAATTATTGGAGAACACAAAACACTGAACTGTTATCCGTTTGACCTTACAATGACTTTTAGACATATGATGTTGATACATTGACTGTTACTGAGTACTGTATCACTCAACAAGCTGCTTACCATGATGAGAGAGGCTACTGATTTACCGTCATAACTACACATTATTTCTGGAGACATGTAAAATGATTGTGCTATTGGTAAAACGTTACAGCTAATGCTAACATCCTCACAGTTAGTAGCTCGCAGGGCAGCTCTGTACTTACAGAGCAAAACGTGTCTTTCTAGGCTGCACGGCAGAGAATCCAGACATTAGAAACAAACGTGGAGAACTTCCTGTCCCGGGAGAGCAAAATGAAGCACATGATTCGCTCTCTGGAGCAGGAGAGGGCTGGATACCAGAAGACCATTGAGCGCATGCGCTCCTGCCTTCCCCCTGATGCCCTGGCAGATGTGGAGATGACCCAGATCAAAACAGGACCCAACGGAAAAGCCAAGCCCGCCGCCAAGAAGCCCTGATGGGTACCGGGGGACGGCTGGCCCTGGTGACAACCCAAACAGACAGACAGACAGACAGAGACTGTAGTGTACGAACAGGGACATGGTGACAAACTAACGAGCCCCAGGTCTTTTTGTGTACTGACATGTAAAAAGTGTCAGGCTTTTGATAACATTTGATTTCTGTACATTCAAACTGTATGGGAGCTTGTCAGAACAGCATTCGTTATCACATAAAGTCATAATAATTTGCTGGACTCCTTCCAATTGGATCACGGACTGTTTCATAAGTGAGCCAAAGCGTTGTCGCTCACCGCCACTTAGAGGTTAAGATCCACATTCAATACCTCTTTATCTCTATTAGTAATCGGTTGGGTTGCCAAATTGCTACAAGTGAGGAATGTGTGTCTCTCAGCAATCCTTCCAACGCACTGCCCTGTTGTATTCACCATCAGTCATACCTTCTCAGAAGCGACAGCAGTCCACTGTTGGCGCACAATGTTTCGGGCCTCAAGGGATATACAGTAAGTATTACCCTGTATTACATTTAGGTCCTTACTCCAGTGTCCACTTCCTGTCTCTGGCGCTACTTGAAAATCAGTGTAATGTATATTGAACGAGAATAATCTATATCCCTCCAAAGGCCATTGTGATGCAGGCAGGCCCATGTTATGTGGTATAGCGGCTATATCCACGGTGGGCTCTGCCTCTCACTGGGTATGACGCGTGATGTGCCCAGTAGCATCTCTCTCTGCAGTCCGATACAAAGGGACGTCTGTAGCCTCGTCCGTGTGAGAAAACTAAATATATCTGCTGCTTTTTGGGGTGAAGAGCTCTAAAGCTCAGGATGCCGTTTTATTGTGTCTTTAAGCTCTTTTTTTTTTTTGCTAACCTAATCTGTGATGTAAACGATTGATTGACGCTTGGTTGGCTGTGAATCTTTTAGCAGTCAGCGTTTCCGCTTGAGATTGCTAATCATAGCGGTAAAGAGCTGGAGGCAGCAGACGCCCGCAGTCGCTGTGCTGCTGGTCACATGGGCGGCTCTGCATGAGCAGAGGTAGGTGTGAGCCGAGACCGAGAGGCCCACACAGGAAATGAGAAGAACATTGAAGATTGCTGCTAGTGTCTTCAGTGAAGAACACTGTGATGTGCTGACATATACACACACACAGGCGGATTTGAACTGGCTCACCCAAAGGACGTACATTTCGAAACCTGTTCCATAAGTCTCTCTTGGTATATGTTCTCTTATCCCCCTTGTGTCTGACTCACCCTCTCCTAGAGTTCTGACTGAAGGAAGGATCACTCCTGGGCTTAGATGTGTCTACGAAAACACAGTATTGTGTTCGTCTATCAGTCTTCCTGCCGTTAATCTCCATTGTCCGTCAAGACTATTGCGCTTCGCTGTAAAGTACTGCCTTATCGCTGAAAGTCGAAATTCTTTGGCATGCAGTGCAACATGCTCTGTTTTGCAACTTAGTGTATAATGCTATACACTAAGCATTTGCCTTGTGCGTTTGCTGAAATGTAGCAGAGAATCCTAACGACAGTTAAAGATTAATTTCACTGGCATTCTCTTCCATTGTGAAATGCCCCTGCAATAATTGATGAGAAGTTAGTGAGTAAAGGTTTTCACTAGCCTGTGTAGAAACAAATAGTCAACTGAACAGTAAAGAGACTTTTAACAGTTTGTGCTTCAATATATCAGAAATGTCACTGTAAAGCTTTGAGGTCGGGTAGGATAAAGTTCTAACCTAATGCTAGTCCTCTGTATTTTGCAGTGTTGGGAGTGTTTGTGCATCACCAACAGGCTAGAACCAAAGATCTGATTGTTTTCCTGTGAAGTGAACAAGTTCATCACAAATGCTTTTATTGTTAAGGGTGGGGTGGTTAATTCAAACAATTTTAACTGTAATTCTTTTTATGTAAAATCCCTTCTCAAATCTGCCTTTTTTATTTCCAGTAAATACTTGAATCTTTTGAAAACAAAAATGAACACTCTTTGACCGTCAGCAGTTTTGCTTAACTTTGCTACTCCGTGTTTATTTACTTATTGATTAGTGCCAACTGCTTAGTGTTTTATCACCTTACAGTATATTAGAACATTTTGGGTGTACCATGAATGTAGAGAAACAGTTTTTTAATCACATATGATACGTATTTTCTTGGAATAGAAATTCCTCCAGCAGTCTCACACTGCCTGGTTAAATATAGGTTACACATAATAAAATCATTAAGGAATGGCAGTTAATGGAAGATTGATCGCTTCCTCGTCATTCAACGCGATGCCTACGCAATGCAGAGCAACTGTAATGAGCTCCCTAATAAACCTTGGCATGCCTTGTTTTCCACTGTACCTTCATGTGTCCCGGTGTCTTTCTGTCATGTCTCGCGAAGAAAGCATTTCTCTAGTGTAGGATGAAGCCTCAAGTAGGAACAGGCTCTCTGTGTGAGAACACCATTGCGTAGTCAAGGCCAAGGTAGCCTTACAGTGTTTGAGGATCTATTTTTAAGGTCTTCTCTGTTTACTGCCTTGAGCCAAGACGACTCCAGGTGCCCCAGTGAGAACCTAAGTAATGCTCTGCGATATTCCATTGTTTGCCAAGTGTTAATCATGAACTACCTGTACTGTAGTGAGAGAAATAAAATGCAATGGTTTAAATGCTTATTCTCTGATATAGGGGACGATTACAGGAAATACTGTGATATACCAAGCTAGCACGGTACATTAAGGGGTGGTATGTATTAATTAGCCACTGAAAGGATAGATTCTTGCACCACTGGTAACACTAAAACCATTGTTGCCAATAACACATTTTTAGTTTCAATAAAGTGTCGTTTAAGGTATAGTATTATTGCTCTGAGATTGTTATTTGTTAACTTCTTAATATTTAAAGCCCCTATAGATAATATTTGTTTAGCAATGTAGCAACACCTTTTGTAGAAAGTAAATTTAATTGATTAGAAAAATACTACTAAATAATGGCAGGTTTTAGCGAAGCTCTCGTTTTGCACCTTTTTATATCAGTCCTTCTAATGCCTGGTTAAAACCCTCCTTGGTGTGCAAGCTTCACCTCTACAGTACAATTTGCTTTGCTTTACGCAAATCATAGAGGTGAAGCTTGTGGATCTCCTTGGATCCAATTCTAAACATCTATCATGTCATTCCACTATACTGTTAGCTCAAAATGATACTTTAATGGCAGTTTAAATCTGAGTAGGGGCTTTATAGATGAATAAACAAATAAACCGATAACTCCTAGGGAGAACCTAGGAAGGGACCAGTGAGGACGTTTGAAAGACACCGACCATAAGCCCTGTCGTTGTGTTCCTGGGAGGCTCCTGCCCAGGGAGGACTGTGCAGTGTTATTCCCGTCAGCCCCCGCCAAGCCTGTGACATGTAAACAGTAACACACACACACACACACACACACACACACACAACTGACCAACAGCCTATCTGGCATTAAACAAAGGAGCCACATTCCTCGTGTATTCCCACACGCGGACACTTCCTGCAGCAGGGGAACGGCGGGATGCGGGGAATCCACTGGGGAATGGCCAAGAAGGACACTTCCTCTGTCGTGTGGTCTTATCAGTGTTTTCATACGCTGTGCTCCCTATATCTTCATCCTTCACTCTATCCCTCCCTCTGTCCTCCCTCTCTCCAGTTCCCTTCATAGTCGCAGGGTTTTATGTACGACCTTTTCTTTTTTTAGGAACGAGTTATTCCTTAGGTGGCCTGCAGGAGACCTCCCAAATACAACAGTACAGCAGTACAGCTTTTCAGACAGCAGAATTATATAGATAAAAAGTAATGTGAGGCATTGAGTGAAAACACGCCATATCAAAAGCACCGGCACCAAAGGAGAGTACGTTTCAACAATGTTCTTGTGTTGTCCGCTGATGCTGCTTATACTTCCCATTTGTGTGTGTGTGTTTAACAGCGTTGAACCGGGGTCAAAGCACAGAGGAAAGAAGAGCTAACAGTGCAGAAGTGCTTATAGTTGGAGGAGTGAAGGGTGGGGAGGGAGGAGCAGGCGGGAGGGGGTTAGAAGGACCCTCCTGCCTTATAAGGGAATTGAAACTGCTCTGCCGCAGGCGTAGTCTGAAGGCTGGGTCGAGTTCAGTACACAACACAGTCCCACAGCCTTACAGCAGCATGACTGCTATATGTGGCTATGTGCAGTTCTAAAGCTATACTAAAAGTACACTCCTTACGTGCACACGAGGGCGACTGTGTGACTGCAGGGGGAGGGGTAGAGAACCCTTTGAGGAGGAGTAGAGAGAAGTGCGAGCCACTCAGCACTTAAGTGCGGGACGAATTTCAAAACAAGCTTTTGTAACTGGTTTCATTCAGGTACAGTTGTCATGAAAGCACAATAGATCTGAATCCAAACAAAAACAGAGTCCGACTCCACTTCAATCTGGTCAAACAGAGGCCACAATTACAAACATTAAGGCTAAACTGAGGTGGAAGTCCTTATTGCATAGTATCCTTACTATAGTGTGTGCCTGATGTAATATTTAGGGGGGAATACATACATTCAAATGTACTCACAGCAGTACAGCGGCAAAGCTGAGCCCTCAGCTCGTCCATGTAGCACTAAGCTTGCAGTCTCACTGACAGACATGGGGGACTCAGTGTAGATGGAGACAAGACAAGGGTGGAGGCAGGGCTGGATGGAGATTTCGGTGGGGGAAGATAGGGGGGGGTGGTTTGCTGGAAGAAACAGTTTGAGGGTTGGCGGAGGGACTCAGGTGGGCTCAGTCTAATCCAGAGAGAGAAGCTGGTTCCCCTGAGGCCACACACACACACACACACACACACACACACACACACACACACACACACACACACTCATCCCTGCCTTGCCTACCGTCTCCATCTTTCCCCAAACCCTTCCACTTCGCACGATGCCTCTGTGGAAACTCTTTTAGATGTCTCTCCCCAAATGAACTCTTCAATAGAGCTGTCTTGGATCCACTCAATACACACGCACACGCACACACACACACAGAAGCCTCAACATGCTCCGGCACATACGCACGCACACGGCACTTTCTGTGACATGTTTTAGTTAGCATGGTGACAGATTCGCTTCCTACAGAGTGCTTTGCTCTCTCTGTACCTGTCAGGGAAGTGTCTGTCTGCCGCAGGGGCTGATGGTGCGCGGCCAGCCCCGGGAACCGCGCGGGGAACAGCGGGGAAAGGCCAGTAATAAAGCTGAGGAAGAAATGCAGAGCCATATACAGGCGCACACATGCTCGCTTCCTATTCCCAGGACTAGTCCAGCTTTCCACTGGCTTTGGTTTCCACAGTGTGCAGGTAGATTCACCAGCGCTGCCTGGAGAACCTTGTGATTAATGACACGCCTGTCATGTCTAATCCCTCTTCATCTTTTCCTGACGAGCGCCAGTCTTCCTCTTCTCACCCCCCCCCCCACACTTCCTCTA
>JAODLI010020597.1:0-22187 GCA_027575585.1 Percopsis omiscomaycus
TGACAAACAAATAGTGAAGCCAGTAAGTTCTTTCGGGTGCAGTACCACCAGTCAGCCCCCCCCCCCCCCCACACACACACACACACATCACACACACACACCCCCGCCAAAGTGTGGCTCTTAAACAGGCAGACTATCTGTGACTATATCAGGCCTTAGGGAGCCACAGCCAGACTAAATCGCTTGTGTGTCAGCTAGGGAACGTTAGAAATACTTTGTAACTGTTCAGATTACTTTTGTTACAGTATTGTTGTGTAGAATTTCTAATCACATATCATTCACTTTGCATATAGGCCTACTTCCTTACATTTTCAAAATATGATACTTCACAACAGTTCCCATGACTACTTTTTACCGCCTAAATTTTTATTCGCTCACCTGTTCTGCAGCTCCGCCCCTGGCATTAAAGCTCTGCTTTGCCCTTGTGTTCTTGATGCGTCTAGACAGCGAAACCAACCGGTGGAGAACGACTGACAGTACGCCCTTCATGGGAAAACCAGCTACCAAACCTAATCAACTAGTGTGTGTGTGTGTGTGTGTGTGATAAAACTCTGTCTGTGTCAGTCTCTCACATGTAGGCCTACATGTGAGAGACGGACACAGACAGACAGACAGACAGTGGGTGGAATGTGCGAGCGGCGTCTCACCAGAACCCAAAAAAGGAGTGAGAGAAGGAGGGTTCGTTTTTAGCTCCAGAGAAGAGGAGAAGAGTGGTAAAAGGGCAGAAGGGCAGAAATGATAAGACAGAATACAGGCAATTTTAAAATGGTGGTTAGCAAAGTTTCAAAACAATCCACCACAGACATATTGACTGTGTTGACATCCACGCATAATCCACTGTTGTTATGATACATGAGCCATGTAAACAGCACATTCCGTTTGCATTTGCCAAACAAAGTAGTAATCCATATAAGACGAGTGGCATACGCAGATAATATTCCCGTGGTATCATTTTTATGTATCGTGCGCATGCAAACGTACTACTCAGTGTTGAGATTCAGTTTACTAAAAGGAATAAACAACAGCGGTCGTATTAAAGAGTAAAAGTAACTTTCTCTAATTCTACTCCTGC
The DNA here is from genome assembly GCA_027575585.1 of Percopsis omiscomaycus. Lineage (NCBI taxonomy): Eukaryota > Metazoa > Chordata > Actinopteri > Percopsiformes > Percopsidae > Percopsis > Percopsis omiscomaycus. Next base: position 1,073 of record JAODLI010020597.1, read on the forward strand.
CCTTCATGCCCCAACCTTTTCTTTTTCCAGCCCTCTGGGCCCGGGCGGCCTGGAGGCAGGCAGGGAGGCAGGCAGGGAGGCAGGCAGGGAGGCAGGCAGGGAGGCAGGCAGGGAGGCAGGCAGGGAGGCAGGCAGGGTCGCCCCCACCCCATTGCACTGAACCGCTGCACTGCACAGAACCCTTCCAGCGCCCAGGGCAAAACGCCGGTGTCAGAGGAAGGTATTTAAAAACAGAGCCACCATAGCGGAACAGCAAACGAATAGCTAGCGGGTGTGGCCTCCCACCCAAAAGGTTTAACATGTAAAAGGGTTAGGGGACAATGTTTTGTTGTTTGGTATGCTGACACACACACACACACACACACACTATATCTATATTTCTGATTAATTGTCGTGAGAAGGTCCAAATTTAGACACAATAACAGACACACAAAACACGGTCACATGCTTCATATATATGCCTTATATGTATGAAGCCCTTGAAATATGACCCTAATCCATATTTCAAGTGCATGAATGCTTGCGTCCAAGTATGCCCACAAATAAACACACACACACACACACACAGAGAGAGAGGGAGAGAGCAGATAGCCTAAGTTGTGGAACACTTTGCCAGTCCTAGTCTTGGAAGTCTTCATAGAAAACAGACTGTAAAAGTTATTAGCAGGCCAATTAAGACATTGTGATGATCCCTGAACTAGTCAACTACATGTTGATTGGCCCGGTTATTCCCTAATCAGGCCAATCGGTGGGCAGTTGAATGTTTTGAAAGGAGGTATCCAGATTGTTTGAGATCATTCAGGATGGTCTCACAAGGCTAGGAGTGGGTCAAGTCAATGCACTAACAATATTGAACAAGTCCCAATTCTGTCTTTTCTGATGCTCTTTCACATTCTGGGTCTCTAAACCTTTTACATTGTACCAGAACCCCGCAGCTCTTCCTCCAGTCTTCATACTGTAACAATGTTTACAGTGATTACTTGGAAATGTAATTAGTGCCACAAAAGATGGCTTACTGACAACCCAATTGGATGGGCAGTGTAAACACTATACTCTCTGCCTAGTGACTACCAGAGACTACCAGAGAAGACACAAGCACATAAACAGCTTTCTCTCTCTCTCTCTCGTCATAGGTCAACGCGGGCAACCAATTATAGAAGTTACGCACTCTCTCACACTAGTCTTTATTTTTCTACATTTCATTTTCCCTAATAAAACATTTGCATTTGAAACCCACAATGTAAAAAGTTAAACCGTAAAGTTAGTTTGCAGCAATCGCGCGTTCCCTGTGTGTATTGATCTCGCGCTACGACGAGCCTCCTTTTAAATTACTTTCATGATTAAAGAAATACTCACCGGTAACATAGTCGGTGTACCGTTGTCCTCATTAGATTTCCTCCCAACCCTGCCAAATATTGCCTTCTTTTCTCTCTCCAACATGAAATGTGTCACGTCCCCCAGCTGTGGGTCTCAAAACCAGAGATGGATTCTTCACCAAAAAATGTCAGCTTCTCCGGTAACTTTTCAGATTATATTTTAATAACTACTGTGGTTCAGTCAAACCAAAATCGCCTAAGGCCTACAGTACACGCAGTACGTATCGGTTGTTTCCTTTGCCCAGTGTGCCAGAAGTCCTTTTCCGATCGGATGAGACAGCTTATGGATATCCTGCCCTGCCCTGACCCCAGTTTCTCGCCACAGGCCAATCTTATTTTGTCACGTCTTCACGTCTTTTGGTATGAAATCAAATACGAACTAATAATCTTTACACGTAAGTGCTGTGATTTTTCATAACGTAAATTTTTTTGACACTATTTTTAATACTTTTCTGTTTGTGTATAGCTATACAGCACGGCACTGTTCTCCTTGTCCTCAACGCCACGTTAAATGCGATTGAATAAATGAATAACAAGTGGTTCCGTCTATTCTTATTTTTTAATCGTTCAGTTCTCCGTTATGAAGCACTTTTAAACGTATTCGTCTCAGTCGCCAATTGTGCACCATGTTTCAGGACACTGGTGCCATCTAGCGACCGTAGGGGAAACGACAGTACAGCTTGTCCTAAAGTTGTAATGCGCATTATTGGCCAGAGGGGTCAGAGTGGGGATATATAAACACGCATCATACACCATACACCAAACCATAGACCGTATGTAGGCTTCAATTGGCACATTTCTGTGGGCATGGTATCGCTGTTAGTGCTATTTGTGCCCTGTAGTTATGTTTCATTGAAAATAACTTGACGATAACTAAGAATAATTTGGGCATACTATAAATGTGTGTGTGTGTGTGAGTGACTGACCCAGTTACTGTAAGTGGGTGTATATTTCACATCAGTCACAGAACATGAACAATGTTGGCTTAAAATGGTGCTTTTGAGTAAATTAAATTAAATTTCACCTTCGTCACAACTCCAAGTTTAAAACTTTAGTATATAAACACAAATGTCTTTAAAAAAAAAAGACTGTTTACATTACTAAACAAAAAGAACATTTATTTGTATCCCTTAGAGAAATAAATAAATACACATAAATACACGGTACGAACAGAGGCAAGGTACTGGGCAAAAATATACAATCTACTGTACAGAGAAAACTAAAGATAAAACATTGTGTGCAAACACAGCAAACAAGAAAGCCGAAGGGTACAAAGCCTACACTTACAGTATGTGTCCAGTGATTTAACTGGGCGATGTGTCCAGTGATTTAACTGGGCGATGTGTTCAGTGATTTAACTGGGCGTACGGTGTGTTGCTAATAACCATTCAATGTCGGATCACTATGGTGCCATGTAAGAAGACTGAGTTTGTTCCCTATTCACACACAAAAAAAACAATTTTAGAGCTTCATTGTGACACTAGGGTGAGCTCTAAACTGGCGACACTGCAGATTTATTCAACATCATATATTTAAAATTTCAGTCACGCTGATGACCGCGTTCGACAGCATATCAAAGCACAAGTGAACTCTCATTAAACCCCTCAACTCTTAGCTTCCTTACCTCAGTACAAATGCACACGCAGATTGGTGCGGTTTGCAGACTGGAACTCGATCTGCATTTTCACATCGCAGCAGACTTCCACTGTTTCTCAAACACATGCCTGTACCGCGTCTACAACGCCAGCTACCGTCCCTGCTGGTAGAGTCTATTCTCAGGTTAATCCCCCCCCCCCAATTTCAATTTATTATCCAAACCATATTTATACACATCTTAAATTAAACTCTACATCATTTGAATGCTGCCAACTGGAGTAACTTGAGAATATATTCTACCAGTAGGGATGGGGATAAACCTTCTGGACATGGTTAGAAAGTGTGTTTTAGAGGAACAACAGACATCAATTGCAGATGAATACAACTGTGCATGTACCGCGGACAGGGGGTTAGTTTGTGGCAAGTGTCTGTGGGATTACTTATGATTGGGGTAACTCGGCTAAAGAGACATTCCCTTGTTTTTTTAAAAACACTTTTTTCCTTCTTGTTCTTCAATTTTGTGTACTGTAAAATTAACTGAGCAGCAGATGAGGAAAACACTAGCCAGCTTTTTCAACTCAAGACCGAAACCAGCAGGGCACCAGAGAAATGTACACATGCTTCTGTGGTGAATGATGTCGACGTAGGAGAGAGGACAAGGTGTTTCGTCACGTGAACCTTATATTCCAGACAGTTGGGTTGAATCCCTACAATGAGAGGCGGGAAGCCTACTGCAGAGAGCAGCTCTGTCCGTTGGTTTCCTTGGAGCGCAGACACAGTTTGGGCTTGTAGTTCTCCAAGTACAGCAGCTGCTTGGAGTTAAACGCTCCGCGGCGCTTCCTGGCAAAACACGAGACGAGAGACGAGTGTGAAATAATAATAATACTGGAACAAATATAAAGTACTACTTACTTCCTCGGGGGATCACAAGACTTCCGGCGAGAAAGCACAATTCTTGTCTGCATTCCTGGAGGTTTATGCAATACAATTCAGTAATTTTGCAGACACTTATCCAAAGGGACGTGAGACAGGTTCAGGGACCAGCCATTAGACTGATGAACAGTTGACAGTTGAGCTATATCGTACATACCGTAGCCCTCGTGTCACTTTAAACAGCGGTCCCCTTATTCCGTTACCCGTTATTTTTGGCGAAGTATAACCTATCGTGCACCATAAAGCATGATAGTGTCGCGACCGTCAAGTAAAGAAGCTCCAGACCACAAAGGGTGGTGGACAGCATACTGTACATGCATTCATCCCCACCTCCCTCTCTACAGGGGAGGGGGAAAACAAGGAACCAGCCACCGGATAAAAGAGACCAACATGTGTGTAACGCATGGCGGGGAGGAAGTGTGAGGTCGGGCAGTGGGCCAAGACTCACGTTTATTGTTACATACCATATCTTATCTAAACTACATGCAATGTGCATAAATGCACATTGATAGCAATTATTATCCTGCCTAAAGTAAGGAAGGCCAGTAGTAATCCATGGCTCCGCCATCACAGAATATATACTATGCAATAGATACATGAAGCAGATGCAAAACAACAGAATAACGGGAGGCGATAAGAGTGCTGTATTAAAAGGTGACGTGTGGGTAAACTCACAGCCTTATGAAGTGCACTGCGTCCTCGTACTCCATTCCACATTCGATCAGAGCCAGGGCCACCAGCACCGGTGCCCTGGGGGGAGAGATGGGACAGCTTCACACAAGCCGCCCCACTTCCATGTGCACTCGATGGACGTGGAGCGGACTAAGAACATAAAGTCCTAACGTGACATGCTGTAGCTCGGTGTGGGGAAGTGATGATTGGCCACGCGCGTTTCATCCACATTGTCCGATAGTCCTTCGCTAGACATGGACCGCTTTTTGTACATACGCACTTTTATTACAGATGCATTCTTCTTCTACACGTTTCCAAATCATGACCACCCGCTATCAGGGGGGCTCAGAGATGTCCCGCTCAAGTAACCCCGAGCCATCTCTGTTGTTGTTTCTCTCTCTCCTCCTCCTCCTCCTCCTCCTCTGCGTGGTCAAATCAAGACCATAGCTTGGCTCCACCTATGCAGTGTATAAAAAGGCAGCCGATCCATCTGCCCACCGACTGCATCACCTGTCTGGCATTCAAACAGCACAGCGCTCAGCAGCTCTGCTTGCTTGTAAGCGGTCATTAGCAACCTCTAGTGGTCGCCAAAGTCCTTACAGCACCTTTTGAGCCACCTAACGTGTTTTTCTGTGTATAATGTTGAATTGCTAGATTCGGAGACAATCGTACACTAAACAATAAACCCTGGCATTGCAAAAAGAAGAAAAAAAAACAAACAAAAGAAGGAAAGAAACTGGTGCACCAGGTGTTTGCCGGTACTAACCTTCCCAGTCCAGCTACACAGTGAACTGCCACACAGCAGCCAGGGTCCTCCCTGAACCTGGTCTGTAGCAGGTTCAACCAGTCGTCGACGACATGGTCTGGAGGGGCACTGCCGTCATCAAATGGCCAGTCCTAGACAACAAAGTTCAGGGGCTGAAATGTACCGTAGGCCCCCCCCAGAGCTGCTTGTCCTGTGGCCTTTTAGGACGGGGCGATCGTACTGTAGGTCTGATTGAACGTAGGTGACATGTGAAGACCTTTAAGACGTTTCAGTATCGGCCTACGTGCGGACGCACGGTACTTTTGTCACAATGAGAAGGAGAAAAAAACGAACGTAACGTTTGTAACATTTATCCCGCGCTTTGCGACGGAAATTAAATCAGTTGTAAAGATCTGAAGACGCAGGGGATTGCATCGCTCCTCGCCGCTCAGCCCCGCGCACAGCGGCGATCAATTACACTACTGAATGTGGCAGAAATCGCTATCAAAGTGAGTCCTGTCTATACAAGCTGTGATTCGCTGTTAAAAGGGTATAAATCCTCTTTTTGTGCCTGGACATGCCCTTGTGGTTGACACAGACGTTGTTTCGGCTTGAAATGCCCACCTGCACCCTGCAGTGCTGAGAATATCCCTATGCACCCCGGCCCGTTTCCAGGGCATGCATTCCAAATAAAGAAAAATCTCTCTTAAAAAGAAAAAAATCAAAACTCAAGACTGTATGTGTGTGTGTGTGTGTGTAGTTACCAATATTTGAATGCCCTCCTCTTCCACTGGCGTCCTGTCGTATGTGGCGGCACACACTCTCACTAAGGTGTGCACCCTATAAATCTTCAGATCCTACACGTGAGCACAAAGACATACGTGGCAATTATATACCAGGTTCCTATGGCTGCGTTTGTAACGTCAATAACGGCTCTGTGGTTCAAGCTGGGGCTCGAGAACCCAGCGGAGATCCCAAGATGCTTTTAGGGGGCGTTTGGTCATTATCTCTAACTTTGTTTTATTACCTTTAATAATTTTACAATGCCGTTTATGGTTGCTCACTGTGTGTACGCTGTTGTGAATGTTATGCTATTAAAATAAGTCGTTCATTGCTCATTCAACCCCCCCTCCCCCCTTCCTCCCAGTATGTACTAGGGGGTTTCGAGAAATGAACCACTTTTGGGGAGTTATGTGTCAAAAACACTGCATTATTACAGTCTATAAGACCTATAAAAACGGTCTTGTAAAAATGTAAATGTAAAAATGGTCTTATGTAAAAAAAAAAATGTAAACGAAAGTATTGAAAGGTCTACCTCTATGAATCTCCCTAGCTGTGCGTCGGTCGGGTTGTGCGTGATGAGGAATCGAAGGCACCCGTAGGAGATCTCAACGGGAGCCAGGCGGTTCATTGTGACCAATCGAACGCTTGTTTCTGAAGAACACAATCAGCAAAACAATACTCTCCTTCCGAGACGTCAAACCAGCACTTTGAATGGGAGAGGAAAGAAAATGTCCTGACTAAATAAAGTTAAAATATAATTAAGGACGCAAAGTGTTAATGAATAAAATGTTGTTTTTTTTAGCCAACCAATGATGGAAAAAAGAGAGAATTAAAACTATGTAAAAAAAAAAAATAAACAATAAAAAAATAGAAGTAAAAAGTAAAAATAGAGACCAGCTTAGAGGAAAATCCGACTGGGGAAAAGGGGGAGAGAACAAAACAAAAAGACCATATCTTCACCGCCTTTTAAGATATTTTGGCGCATTCAGTGAAGACATTCAAAGGGTTAGTGAACAAAAACGCTGTAGATCCAGTGGTAAGAACGCAGCCTCTTTCACTCGGTCAGGAGTCTGTGGACGGGTTGGCTCGTCTTCGTAAGGGTGGGACACAGTGGCAGTGAACCCCTGGGAGGGCACACAGAACAAAGGGCCTTCGGGCAACATGTCGCCTGCCACTCTCTCGCAGTGCCAATGTTCAATTCCCACATATTTCATAAATAAACAAATGGAACACTTTTTCATAATTTCTTTGGCATTTATTTTTTAACTGGGCAATATATTAAGTTTTACTGCCTACAGCACGTACGCTAATGATACTGCTCGTCTCTCCGCTGCCAAGTACAAGCATATCTAACGGGGGTTTAATATTATCATACAGGATAGGCTATAGTGGTTATAGTGGCTACAGTCGAAAGGTCATGGGTTCGGGTTCGACATGCCTGGCCTACCTGAAGCATGTAACATTGGGCAATAACCCGTACCGGCGGTGCTCCACACTGTAACACTTGTACTGTAACTGTTCTCACTGTACTCGCTTTGGATAAACGTGTCTGCTAAATTACTTAATTGTATAATAATGTGAAGAATGAACATGCTATTTCATGTCTTCCTGGAGCTGTTCTCTCTACCAAAAGAAAATTGCACTATTCATGTATGTGCCTCATATCTATTTATCTCTCTCCCTCTCTCTCTCTCTCTCTTCTGATTTTCAAGCAATGACTTTGCAACTTCTCCACATTCACTATAGAATGCTGTTTTCTTTGCCAAATAATCATTATTGGCCACTGCGATTGTGAGCTCAGTGTGAGACTGATACGTGCTGAGTGCAGTAGCTTCAGCAAGCTTAAATGACTCAGTAACAACTAGGATATTAATGACAGTTTTTGGACTTACAGTTTTTTGGGTTACAAAAGCAATCCATACAGCAAAACTCCTCTGAGATTAATTCTTAATTTTCCATTTGTTTTTGTTATATTTAATTCATTATTCACGTGTTGAGTACAAATGGTCGATTAATTTATCATTTTTAATCACCGTATCCATCGATTCCATCAATTTGCACATCACATTCATGAATTCATTCCTTACTGATGATTGGTTTGTTAATAGAGCAACTGATAAGTGAGAGGTCACAAATGCACCCTCACCCATACCACCACACCAAAAAATCCATACACTACACTAAAAGCTCTGGTATTTTAATGTGGAAATAGACCGCAGGCCCCACCTACCTCTGTGGGTATGGCAATGTTTTAGTTAGACTGACACCCGGTTCACTTGTCCACAATAAGCAGCAGGTGCTGGGCTTGGCAAAACTCTCCTCCGAGCCTCGCGAACGCCATACATGTGCAGTCTGCAACGAAGAGCTCGGTTTAGACGAATGCGACGCAAACGCACAGACTGGCTAGCGACGGCAACCGCTGGAGCCGAACGCTGACCGACGTATAACGTATACTTACTGCGGTGTGAGCCGAGGTGATTTTTCATTGAGCGTGCACAGGATGATGTGACGGCTCCGGGATGTAGACACACCATTGATGACGGTGCTGTTATGTTGCGTTCCGGCTAATAATAAGCTCCGAAACGGCCCGTTAGCCAGCAGCTAACCTGTCGCACAGTAGAGAGACATTACTTGCCGAGCTGCCCGGCTGAAAAGAAAACGCTACGGCTGTCGCAAAGGACACCGCATCTGGACAAAATGCGTGCCCCGAAGCCCCATCCGCTGCTGTCACGCACTGTATATCACAGTATACGGCTCGCTAACGTAACGTTACATGGCATGCTAACAGACTTCACACGGCCCGCTCGAATAACATCCACCCACACGAGACGACCTTAAATACAAGGACTAAATCCATCATCAAAGTAATAGCCATTAATATGGAGAGCCAGGCTCTTGATATAATATAATGATGCTAACCTAGCAAAAAGTGTCATCTAGGTTGTAAAATACAGTTAGGTTAAAGGCGTACTACTTACTACACCGCGTAGTTTCGATGGCGTTATATAAACTATACTAACAAGGCCAGCAGATGTGATTCTCGGCAGTGCCGCCCTTGTTAAAAGCGTGTTGCCAGGTAGTGATGTGGGACTCGTGAACGAGTCGCTCGAAATGACCGACTCTCGATTCGGAGGACGGAGCCACCGGGACGTCGCCCACTGGTTTGCGGACTCCCGTTTTGAAGCCAACACGTCGCCGCCATGTCGGAAACATGGAGCGAAAAGTGATGAGAGGGCGGTGCCTGGGGAATTGATCGACGTGACTGCCGAGCACTCTATGCAAGCCAGCCTGAACCGGCAACCTGTCGTCACATCTGCATCAAAAACTTTACTTTTATCGTCTGTTTTACTCCCAAGTGGGACTGAATGTGTATCATGTTCTATTTAAGAAAAGTATAAGCTAGAGATTGAGACCATAAACCCGTCAGTAACCCGTTTATTGAGCTGTGAGCATGTGTCATTGACAATGGGAGTCAATGAGTGAAACGGGTCCGCCCCTAGTTAAATGCGGGGCTTAAGGCACTTCCGTGCTGGCTTCCCTTTACAGCCTCGGAGGCTCCATCCACCATATTATACATTCTATGGTCACTACACTCTACACGCCAACAGTTCGTAGTCGTTGGCCCGGTAGTGGAATCACGACGCTTTGGGTGATTACTGACTCAAACCAAGCGGGTGGAAAACCCGACTCTTCATAGTGAGTCGAACCTCTCATCACTATCGCCAGGTCCTGTGAAAGACGCCGGGGTTGCCAGGTCCTGTGGAAAATGTCCGTACCAATTACATTGAATAATGAATTTTACCAAAAGGAAAAATCGATTTTACAAAACCGGATAGATAAAATGTCACATTCATTGGAGACCTATTTGAAACCACTTTCAAATAGGTCTCCACTGAAGTCCTAGAATAACTTTCAAGATTATATGTTACATAATTCAATATGTACCTAATAGCTAATGGTATATTTGTACTCCGGCTTTGTGTGTTTTAAGTGTTCTCTCTAAAGAACAAACACACCGGTTGGCATGTGATGGCATGCAAATAAGTGCACACACACTTAAACACAGAGTTGTATTTATCAACCTTTGTCAATATACAGAGAGAAGTCCATGAGTGTGATGATGTCACGGCTGTTGAATCTGGTTTGGCAGGATTTCTGTGGTCAAAAGAGGGCGATGGAAAGAAAGAAAGAAAGAAAGAGAAAGAGGGAGCCAGGGGGAAGATTCTTTTTATGCACTCTGTGTGTGTGTGTGTGTTTATGTCCCATGGTTGATGCATTGTTTTGGGATTTTCTGTCCAACTGTCGGTTTGACCAGTGCATCCGTACCAGGTAAAATCTATTTACTCAACTTTTGCCTTTACCTCCTGTAACTGTATCCTAAAATACAGTTGTATAGCTACAATACTGAGATACACAAGCATTGTTTGTTTATTCTTGAAATAGGGATTGATTTGTAAAGTCTTTTTTGAACAAAGACGTTACTATAACTATTTTTAATTCACTGGGAATCAGTGAGAGAGGAATTAAGGTGTGGTAGTTGAGGGAAAATGGTACAATAGAAAATAACTGTCTGGACATATTACGTAGCATAAAATGTATCTGCATTGAGCACACAACAGTATAGCTACTGTATCAAGTGAAATTATAGATGTGTATAAGTAAAGTATATATTAACAACCTTTTTTAGACAAAGTTAAGAGTACTTTTTGAATCAAATAAACTGAAAAATGCTATACATGAAGTATATACACAGATTTAGAAATATAGTCCACATCTGTTCAAGAAGTGCTCAGTGAACGCCTTTTATGGAATTGATAGATTTTATAACTAATAATACTACTAGGCGGTAGTAGTAGTTACTAGTAACATTAGTATGGGCTAATGAATGTGCATTCTGTGCATACCACATTCTGTTGACTTTTTAAGTTGTAACTATTTTTTTAACTAAATTTCCGTGGAATAGAATTATCAGTGCTTAGGCACTGACGAGCAACTAAATACGTTTGATTAACTTCTAGGACATGATACAGTTCAGAATTTAAAATGTATTTATTAGAGGCTGTGCACATTGATTGAATGTTGAATATTGATTGAACATTTAAAATAAAATGTAAATGCAAGATTTAGCCAACCAGCTCAGTAACCGCCCTGTTGTGCATTGGAAGGTTGATGTATAACAATAAAAACATACAGAAAGATAGAGGACATAAAACATATAGAGCCTGTACAATTAGATATATCCATTAAAGAAAAGCCATTATGCGGTAGTAAATTAATAGCACGATATAATCTAGGACATTTAATTCCCTTTCATTCAACATATGCCAATCTATAACAGACATACAGTAGGCTACATGCCTGAGGGAATTATAATCTACTCAATCCAGTGAATATATTTCATGTTCAGATCAGGACTCAAATTATTTATAGTTATTCTAAGTGCACAGCAGGGTCTCTGAAAGTAAAAAACTTTTTACAAATGAATCAAAAGGCAATCCAGAGTTTAAAGTGTTAAATGGAAATTTCAGGCAGGAATGTACGAGTGTGAGATCCCCATCAATTTCCCGAAATCTAAATATTTTATGCTTTTCCAAACATTGACCAGCTGTAAAAACCTACCAGCAGCCGACCTTGTCAAGAGAACCTGCATCTTTTTTGTTGCTTGTGTACTTCAAGGGAAGACATGTGACCACATAAATGACATATTTCGTGGTGGAAATTCCAATATAATGTTTAAATCTTGAGTGATAAATACTGTATTTAGATCGTAGACTGCAGTAAAGATAGATGTCTTGGCAGTGGATTGTCTTAGGCCTATTACAAGTGTTATGTTTGTAAATTATGGTAACATGCTACATATTTGTTTTACAGTATTTTATATTTGAAGTAATCATTCAATATATTTGATGTAAACCACATATTGAAACTGAAACGAGCTGTTGGTCTCGTTGAAGACCTGTTGAACCGCATCAGTCAAATAGTGCCACACAGCCAGCCGATTCCTTTGATTTCATACTCTGAGCACAACTTGGTGACGACTTTCTTCACAACAGAAAGCATTACCAAACACACTCACATTGTACAAGCGATGTACCATGGTCAGACTGGAGAAAAATACTTGACATAAAGTCAGTTACAATTTCAAGTTGATCATTTAGCCGACGCTTTTATCCAAAGCGACCAACAATTACATGGTGCTAATACATGGAGCAGGGAGGGGTTAGGCATCTTGCTCAAGGATGCTTACAGGTAGACCACTTCCAGGGATCGAACCCACGACCCTTCGGCTGGGAGTCCAACGCCTAGACCGCTAGACTATCCTGCCCCAGTTCCCATGGAGTGCGAGAATACTAGGGCCACGAGTTCAATGATCTGTTCCTCCATCTTTTAGAGTGAATTTCCTTCCTTTCACAGGGTACAGTCGGACGAATTCCCCGGGGCGCCACCATGAACTGGTCATCGTTGGAGAGTCTGCTGAGTGGAGTCAACAAGTACTCCACTGTGTTCGGCAGGGTTTGGCTCTCCATGGTGTTTATTTTCCGCGTTATGGTGTTCGTTGTGGCAGCACAAAGGGTGTGGGGAGACGAGAGTAAAGACTTTGTCTGTAATACAAGACAGGTAAGATAAATGAGAGAAGAGCTACGTTAGAGAGCTATGGACACAAACCAGTCTATGCTAAACTATTTCAGCAATCCGATTGCGGTGTAATGTACCATGCCACATAGATAGGGTTTAGTTTTACATGCTTCGCATGGTTTTATTTTATTACCAAAAAGTGTACACGCTAGCATGAGGTGGTTTTTCAGAGGCAATATTTCGAAAAATGGACATGGAATCACATTTTTGGCATTGAAGTCACATGACATGATATAAAGAGTCACATGACATTCCATGTTAATCAAGTTCTGACAGACTGAGAGACTGCGGCTTAAATCCTGTTCCAAGTTATACATTGTTGATTTAAAGTAATTAGAAACGGTGGATTCATCCACAATCAGTAGTCTCACTAGGTGTAGTTATGCGACTACATTATTTTAAACCTTACATGAACGTGAACATTCAGATAATGTAATCGTATTTTTATTAATTATCTATGCGTTGGTTTCACCCGGTCTCCAGCCTGGCTGCACCAACGTCTGCTACGACAGCATCTTCCCCATATCCCACATCCGCCTGTGGGCCCTGCAGTTGATCTTTGTCACCTGCCCCTCCCTGATGGTGGTCGCCCACGTGAAATATCGTGAAGAGAAGGACCAGAAACACACCGCACTGCACGCCGGCTCTCACCTGTACGCCAACCCGGGGAAGAAGAGAGGTGGGCTGTGGTGGACCTATCTGCTCAGTTTGGTCTTCAAAGCCGGGTTCGACTCAGCTTTTCTCTACATATTGTACCGGATATACCACGGTTATGACATGCCCAGGTAATACCATCAACTCTTTTAAAATAATAAAAAGGTCCACTAAACAGATTTTTCCCCCCCATGTTTCTTTTAAGTCACTTTTTAGCAGAGGCTTATCCAAAGCAACTTTTTACATTTACATTTACATTTACAGCATTTGGCTTTTATCCAAAGCGACTTACAATTAGTACATTTGTCAACAGTTGAACCGGTTCACCACCAGTTTTTGCAAGCAGATAACATTCTCCTAGAATAAGGACAGCATCATGTAACCATGGATACTTCACTTGTGCATTTGCACAACATTACTCAAAAATGTTTCGCTTTTGTTCGCTTAGTGGACCTTTAAAGATATTCACATAAATATGGTATATTGGTAGTTTATTCAGTGCCATTTTGCCTCGATCTAACTTGCTATGCACGTCTGCTATGATTCTGTTTCACAGGATATCAAAGTGTTCGCTGGAGCCGTGCCCCAACACCGTCGACTGCTTCATTAGTCGCCCGACGGAGAAAAAGATCTTCACGCTGTTCATGGTGGTGTCCAGCGCCTTGTGTGTGCTCATGTGCATTTGCGAGATGATCTACCTCATTTGCAAACGCATCCAGAAAGTAATGTGTGGCCAAAATACGAACGAGAAGCTTCTGTCTCCCCGAGGCCACAAGCTCACTTGTGACGGAACCCCGCCGGCAGCCCGGTATCGACCGGTGGATCCAACAATAGCAGAGCGACAGATGGGTTTGGGCAAGAATGAGGGAAGGAAAGACGCCGCTACCACGTGCACGACAATATAGGGCTGAGGTCAAACGACGGCTCTCTGGCGGGCGATCACGTGTGGAGAACGTGAAGTAAACACAGGCGGTTGCCATGCCATTTACAATTTCTAGAAAGCTAAAGACTCAAAATTCAGTACTTATTGATGCCAAATGGGGGCCGACGCTGTGAGTTGATATTTAAATGGTGTGACGCTTTAGTAAGTTATTCTAACAGAATGTTTTTGCTTACGGTGACTGGTGTATGACCTATTCAGCTATCAGTAGACGTGTATTTATTGTAAGTTGCTTTGGATAAAAGTTTCTGCTAAATTCTGTCAATGCAAATGTAAAACGTAAATGTAAATGTGTGACAACTGACATAAAAATTGTAAGTGATCGCAAGAGCTCCACCGAGTCTCAGGGCCTACAGCTTCTCGAAAGAAGAGAACAACTGGTACAGATACAACTGGAACTCAAGAAGCATTGTGGAGTTGAAGGAGGTGGAAGGAGGAGAATGTCCACGCTGCAATCTAATCTTCCATCCTTTAGTGCAGGGGATTGGACCAATTTCTTTTTTTTCTACAACAGGCCTAGGAGGAAAAGAACATGTGGTAGGCTATTTACAGTACACAAAGTTGACAGCTGGGTTGGTACCCAGGACAGCCTTGGAGCATCTGAAAATGCCAAGGTACGAGATGCCCTCTTCTCTGACCTTGATGACAAGATGTCCTTCATCACTTGCCATTGGCCAGCCGAGAGAACGGTGATAGTAGGCTAGCCTACTACTCCAATTGCTGGTTATCGGACCTTTAAATTATTCCGAACGTTTAATGGTGATTTTAAGAAGACCTACAGTATGTGGGGACAATTTAACTGAAAAACCCACCTGGACGCTGTTTTTCTGTAATCGACTCACAAACGGTTTCAAATTCATAGCTGATTTGATATCATATTCAATCCTGATTATAATAACAACGATTACATTCTATTCATAGGCACTGGGGTTCATCAGATCCTAGGGAGGACCAACATGTTATGTTTCATTTGTATTTCACTCGTTACTTAAATGCAGACTGTTACGGGCACACGTGGTGAAAATAAACGCTGCAGAAACTCACCCTTATTATCATTAAGTGGATCTACAGCCGATTTATAGAACAGTTGCCAAACCAACAGCATACTCCGTTGTTGTCTTTGTTTGATCAATCTAACACGTTTGTAACTTGGCGCCAGTCGGACGGACTTTATGTTATTTCTGCTTCAGCCCTTGGAGAACACATACGATTGTCTCTGCAATGGAAGCATATGCAATAAGTAACCTACCCATTGAACAGTCTTGTTGCTAGTGCGTGTGTGTTAGTGGGCGCTAGTGGGCGCTAGTGTGTAGCAATGGCATCTGATGGCATTATAGCACCATTGCATCAAGTATGTAAATAGCCATAAATATGTACGCACGTTTAATTAAACCTTATACAACTAGATCAAAATAATAACAAGCGTATGTTTTATCTAAGGACAGAAAATGCAGAGGAGCCGGCCAAATATCTTATACCCAATCCAAATCTCCACAAGCGGCGGGCAGCGGTAACCACGGCAACAGCGGAAACGTCAACGAAGTGTCGTTCCGAACAATAAAGGCGTGGTCACTATGAGAGGAGAGAGGACAGCAACGTAAGAGTGACAAATAGATCAGCGCACTGATATCGTCTTTGAGAATGCGTTACATACCACGGCGGACCGCAAACTTTGCCGCGCACACTTTCTCCACATGGACACAAGAATGTAAACGTCATCCAGGATTTTTGCAATCAAGAGGAAAGTGACATTGTGCGATACATATGCTGTAGCGGGGCTTATTTTTCCTTTTTGTATTCGACTAGGTTGTCGATATGAACCCCCGCCCCCCCCCCCCCGCTGGGAACCCGCATAGATCAAAGCCACTGCACACGAAATAGGTCAAAAGAGCGATTTGTCGTTTCGTTTGTTTCCCGGATTCATTTCGTGTGAAGAACGGTCCGGGAGTGTGATGGGACTGGACAAAGACAACAGAAGGAGCGTTGCGCCTAGGCCTGTTGACAATCAAACAAACCCACATGACGTGCGCTGAAAAAAACGCTCAAAATATTCATAGCCTGTAGACTATAACCATGTGGATGCGATGACGTGATCAAAGTTCTGGGTAAGTTATGCCTCTCTGAAATGAGTATTTATTAGTTTATTTGTTCCATGGGCCTGACTCAAAATGTTCTTTTTACTTAAATATACGCAATACTCGACTACAGTGGGTTATGTAGGCACCACAGTGGTGAAGTCCCATGCTATATTGTAGTGGAATTATTGATATGGTCAAATTGCAACGGCAGTTTAAGGCAGTGACCTCTTTTTATTTTTCCACCCTAATCATTTAAAAACGTAATAGAATATAATAGAATAATAGAAATAAAAATCATCAACCATACCGGGTAGCTTCCAGTTACTGAATACTGTATAATTATTACTGTACAATTAATTACTTTCACCCCTCCTTACCCTTGCCTATGTGTCATCTCCATAGTGTTATAATAAATCATAAAGCCCTTACTTCTTTACAACTCTCTTACGAGTGCTAAATTAAAGTCTCTATAAACATTAGAACGTGTACATCACGTTTTTTTCCGAGTTTGTTATAGGTCACACTTGGTGTTCCTCCTTCTGTTTTTCTCTCGGTATCTGCACAATCGCGTCAATATTCCAAATGTAAATATTGTACATGCATTTCAATATTATTCAGAATATTGATTTAGACTGTTGACATATTCCGAATAGTGGATTAGTTATTGCCCTGATATATACCATCTCTTATTCCCACAAAAAATAAGTCAAAACGCTGCTAACATGCATAAAAACGGCATAGCCAGGTTTTATTACAATTACTGTAGTCTACTGTAAAAACAAATACTTTTTTTTTAAAGTTAGATTTTACGTCCCCAGTGTCAGTACTACCTTGAAGCTCGAACCACAACTGGAATGTTTTGTCACATAAAATACTTTCCATTTCCCTTCTCCACAGCGAGACCTTACAGAATCACTTACAGGTGTGAAGCGCCACAAATCAGACCGTAACATATAACGATAGTTCATAGCTCTCATGTTTTGTTTCCCTCTCTGTTAATAGCCTCAAAACATGGCTCTGAGAAGAGACACCCCCTCGACTTGTTACCGCGTGGATGGCTTTCTGTGCAACTACATTCTTGGAGCAGGACCGTGAGAAAAGGAGGTATCTGCAGGCCGGAATGTTTTGGGACAGGGTCACCAGCATGCACCGTCACCGATCTGAATGGATGTGATTAAGAGGAGGGATGCACGTCTCTTGGTCTCTCCTTCTCCGTCGATGGATTCACCCGTTAGTGTGCCCTTACTGGACCGCAGTGCCAGGAACTACACCGCCGCGCCCACGGAGACAAGCGCCACATGGGAACTAGGAACTCTTTCACCCGTTGTTTCGAGGTACATTTCATCCTTCTATTCACCTCTCCTCTCTCCTTTCCTTCCTTTGTTCCTAGTTTTCTAGGGACGGAATTTGCCAGGGTGTTTCTAAGTTATGCACAGTCATGTTCAGCATAACCATTAAAGCTGCACAGCACTACATTTTAATGGTAAATTATTCATAAATTCATAAATGTTAGCATTAGTTTAAGTAAGCCCCATTGAAGCTAATGGCATTACACGAGACATCTTGGATTTGTTGATATAACTGTCGCAGCGGAGTACTGGTAGTTCCCACTGGCGGGAGATACACTTGCACCAAGAAAATGCATTCTGCCTTGTTGCCATTGACATAGCCGCGTCTAAGGCGATTTCTGCAGTTAAACTGCAGTTAAACCAACTTGAAAGGTCTGCTGGAAGTCAAGAGAAAGAAAGCATATACGTATGATAGCTTTCAAAAACAAGTGTTGCAGATAGCAGCTTTAAAAGCGACCCTTCACTTTATACCTTTATATACAACCCTTAGGGTGGGAGTCGACTATAGTGCCCCTGGTGGGCTTTATCCTACATTACACGGCAGGCCCCTTAATAACTACTCCTGCTGGTTCTACACACAGCTTGCTTCGTCCATCCATCCTCCCGTGTGCTGCGACCTCTGACCTCTTCCTTTTTGGTCGCCAGGGTCGTTTCTGTAGTGACGAGCATCGTGGCCGCCTCCTCCCCCGGGAACCTGTCCGGCGTCGCGGCAGGAAGCGGCGCAGGTCTCGACCGCACCCACAAGCCCCCGGCCCCCTCGGTGCCGAGCGCCGCCGCAGAGAGGAACTCGGCGCTCCAGGGGGTCGCGGTGGCGGCCCAGGCCCTCGTCCTCCTCTCCATCTTCCTCCTCTCCAGCCTGGGCAACTCGGCCGTGGCGGTGGTGATCGTCAAGCACCGGCGCCTTCGCACGGTGACCAACGCCTTCATCCTGTCGCTCTCGCTGTCCCACTTCCTGGCGGCCGTGCTCTGCCTGCCCTTCTCCTTCGCCGCGCTCCTCAGCGGGGACGGGGCGTGGCCGTTCGAGGAGCGCTTCTGCGCGGCCAACGCCTTCTTCAACACCTGCTTCGGCATCATCTCCACGCTCACCGTGACGCTCATCGCCGTCGACCGGTACTTCGCCATCGCCAGGCAGCCGCAGGTCAAGATAGGCCGGCGGAACGCCGCGCGGCTGCTGGCGGCGGTGTGGCTGGCGGCGGTGCTGCTCTCGCTGCCGTGGGACCTCCTGGGGGGCTCCCGCCGCTGCGCGTACGCGTTCCACCCGGGGACGTCCCGCGTGGGCGCGGCCTACAGCGTCGCCGTCATCGCGGCGTGCCACCTGCTGCCCTTCGCCCTCATGTGCTTCTGCCACTACAACATATGCAAGGCGGTCCGGCTGTCGGAGGTCCGCGTGCGGCCCGTGGCCACGTACGCCCACCTGCTGCGCTTCTACAGCGAGATGCGCACGGCCACCACGGTGCTGATCATGATCGTGTTGGTCATCGCCTGCTGGGGGCCGTACTGCCTGCTGGGGCTGCTCGCGGCCCTGGGGGGCTACAGCTTCCACCCCGCCGTGGACACCGTGGCCATCTGGCTGGCCTGGGCCAACGGGGCCATCAACCCCCTGATCTACGCCCTGAGGAACCCTAATATATCCGCGCTGCTGGGGCGCGGCCGAGAGGAGGGCTACCGGACCAGAAACGCCGGCGCGTACCTGTCCAACCGGTCCCAGGGCCGCGAGACCCGGCTGAACCAGGTGGGTCAGATCCGGGGCCGCCACGCGAGCCGCGGCCGGGTAAACCACCACGGCGGCAACCGGTGTCCGTCCAGCTCCAGTCCTGGGAACGCGGTGGCGGGCGGCGGGGGGGAGGAGGTGGCCACGTGGGCATGCAAAAACCCTGCTCTGTTTTTCTGTCGAGACCTCCAGCTAGATGCGCCCAAGGAGCTGAACTCTGCGGGCGCCCCAAAGGTGGAGGCAGCGGACACCAGCTTGTGACGATTTGGAAATAAAAACAAATGGGGGGGGGGGGGGTAGTTATGGACTGTTTCTGGTGTTTAGTCAAGTAGAACATTGTACTCTCGATTCATTTTCTATTTTTTAACACTCTAGCATTGATTTGGTCGCCACTTCACAGCCCGTATCGCTATAAAATGTAATAAATGCAGGCTACTGCCAGCGTATTGCTCAACAGAAACCATAGTTAAAAAATATAAGTCTATAAAAACATATATTTTTTTAAACGTTTCCTTTGTATACTGATTTGTTGTGTCGTTTTGTTTTCATGTTGCAGATCATCAGTACGGGATCTTTCATGTGTGAATTCAATTTGAATTGAAGGAATTTAACAAGAAAACTACAGGTTATATTAAAAGGACAGGAAATGCATGTGATGAATACTGTATTTTCACATTTGATACTTGAATGATTTCTTTCCATAAATACATTTATATTTCGAAAGTTCTAAAACCTGACTGTTTCTTTGTTATATATAGACTGTTTTAATAACAAAACCTAGTGCTTAATTGTAGAAGGGGAAGAGAAGGAAATAAACCACTTAAGGGTGGAGCCAATGAAGTGTGTTGGTTGGAGATAAGGAGCAGAACTCCCTCTCTCTACCCAGTGATGTTCAGGATGACAATAATCGTCAAACTATAATCTATATAGGCTGCATTGATTGGTATTGTTACCTTGGTCTCGAATATTTAACTGGAAATACAAGCAGGTCATTCAGTATACGCTTTTAAGCGACACACAGTGAGTAATGTTACAAGTACTAAGGAGCAGCAGGTAAGGGTTAGGCATCTTGCTCAAGGATGCTTTGTTGGGGATCAAATACTCTAGTCAACCACCCTAACCACTATACAATCCTGAAATACATCCTAAAAAGTCCAATAAGCATTGTTGGGCAATTCTACTAACGTTACATTCTTGCAGGTTGACACAGTATGTGCTGCCGTAATACACGCCATTATAAACGCAAATTCCGGACTAGCCTACTATACCAGATGCTTCCTTCAAAGATGTTGATCACAGTGGATCCCAAAAATACATTTCAGAAAGTCCCGAGGAATCTTGTATGTCAACGTATAACATACCACACGCAACTGACAATACCGCGCAACAATGTAGAGACGAGAGACAGATACATAATAATTGGGAATATTTTTATTAATTCGGCATTAATTTCAATATTATAATTACAGAAAAACATCTTTGCTGTGTCTATACATTAGTTGTAGAATGCCGTGTCATTGCTTCATTACAAGTGCTGGTCATAGTTTATAGTATGTGCAGTGTGACAGCTCATTCTATTGTTGCTATTAATTCATCCGGGTTAGTTTTTATTTTTTTTGGGGGGGGGGGGGGGGGGCCCACC
>JAODLI010020625.1:0-22181 GCA_027575585.1 Percopsis omiscomaycus
ACACACACACACACACACACACACACACACACACACACACACACACACACACACACACACACACACACACACCAACCCCATACATAGTCCCTTCTTAAGGTGCTTGAGACACAGCTGCTAATAGAGCAATGCCTTCTGCCCCCTTCTAAACACACACACACACACACACACCACACAGACACACCCACAATTCAGTAGCAGAGGTGTTTGCACTGGAATTACTGGCTACAATGTCTTTGTCCGGACCATAGTCTGGGGGAACCATTGTAGTGTGCACGTGCCGGGTCCTTCATTAGAACCAATACTGACCCTCCTTCCCGGCCCCTAAAACCCTTCCAAGAGGCTGTCTCTCTTTCAACACCCGCCCCCTCCTCCTTTGCCCCTTCACACAAGAGAAGTGTGCTGCACCACAATTAGCCCAGTGACGGTAGGCCAGGAAGCATGTCGCATAATGAGGCAAACTTATACGACGCTTTAAAGCAAACATGGGCCATCCACCGCCTCAGTGTCTCAGTGTCTCAGTGCCTCACAGACCCGCCACTCTCATCTCAGGCCTTTGTCACCAGGAAACAATTGGCCATTCATTTCATTTATCGGTCACTCATTAATTGGCGAGGCAAAGTTTTAACCAATGAGGGAAGATGGTTTTGGGGACGGATGGGAAATAAAGACGGAATAATCAGCAGGCTGTGCCTTTATTGAAATCCCATGCTAGTCGTTCACACTGCCCTGTCTGTCAATGATTAGAAGGGGATCAATACCCGGGGAACAATTGCTATGTGAGAGGGGATGTGCGCATTGGCACGTCACAATTCACGTTACTCTACTGTAAACTGCCCCGCGGTGAAGGGAGGCTTTGCTTCAGCCTTTCTTGACTGTCAAAGCACAAAATAGCTTGTGAATGCCATAGATCTGGCTCATAATCACACACACGTTCTGTATGAAACGTGGGGCTGTGAAGCCCTGTGGGACTGTGTTTAGGGGCTATAACCGACACCGCCAGTCACATTAAGACACACAGATACCTGTGGATGTTGATGGTGATTTCCCCCTGTATCCCTTGTTCTGTTCCCCACAGAGCTGGGATCAACAGGTCTCCACTCTGCACTCCAGGACCCACATTAATGATCGTCAGGCTTAAATAAACCCTCTGTGGTTGTTCCTTATCGATCAGATGATCTGCCTATCAGATAAGCTAACAGATCTATCAGGGACTTGTGTTGTAATTGAGTTGTTCCGCATTCGCGCGTACGCGCACGTGTGTGTGTGTGTGTGTGTGTGTGTTTGTGCTCTCTCGTAGGTGTGAGTGTTTTTTTAAGGCACATTGCGTATGCCTAATGTACGCTCTTGAAGGATTACCAACATCCTTTGGGCACAGCGTGTTGCCTTTTTTGTGCATTTCACATGTGCAACCCAACTGGGAGGCGAGCTCCCTGTGCTAATTACGAGTTGTAAAGCAGGCTGGGATTGTGGTTGCTGGTTTGAGTCCCACAGGGGAGCCGGTATTCAGTCTGTTCATTGCACTGTGGGATTAGAGAGAGAGAGGGTAAAGTTTAGATCAATAAAAAGACCCAGGTCAACAGCCTAGAATCTCCTTCAAATGTCTCCAATGCCGTGTAGCTGACATTATTACATAACATAACAATTATTATACACAACAACTAACATGCTTATTAATAGACAATTATTTAAATGTATTGTGTACATTTTAAATACATTTAAAATGTTGTCTTCTCTTCTCTCTGTAGCAATGATGATTACAATGACCAAATCACACCCCAAATACTGAGACCAGAACCATCGTCAGCTAACCAAATACATGATAAAACCCTAGGAAAAAACAGCACACACATTGTGTCAAAGAGGGTGGGATAAAGGGAGAAATCAGCAAAACAAGAGGACTGGTGTGTGTGTGTGTGTGTGAGAAAGAGAGAGGGAGTAAGGGAGAGAGATGTTTGTTCTCAGCCCTTCCACGCCTCCTTGGCCACCTGTGACAATAATGTCCCCTGTCAGGTCTCTCACCGCAAGCCGGCCCAGCCAGTTACACTGACTAACTAACTAACTGCATACAAAGACACCCTCCCACACACACACACCACAATCACCGCTCCTCTCCAGCACTGCTTCTAGCATCCAGGCAGGTTTTAGGACAACAGCAGTCACAATTAGCAGTAGCGGTCACTCGGCCTGGGTACTGCCTTCATTAGCTCTGTTGTTTACTTTTTTTGCACAGGGGCTGAATGGACAGTCTAATGGCCAAGTTTAAGGCTAACAGGCCACGGGGGGATAGACGCACCTGACTGATGGAGCTCCTCACATTAGCGTAACGTGTGTGCGAGTGTGTGTGTGTGTGTGTGTGTGTGTAGCAGAAAATTGGCAGTTGCATAAAGAAGCGAAATAGTGGTTATTATCATAAAGGATGTCTAAGCTTTTTTATTAATAGGTGTTACTCTTCAGGTAGGTCATATGGCATTCAAAGTAAGTGATGTTATGGCTATTATAACTACAAGGAGCTTGTATAGGGTTAGGCATCTTGCTCAAGGATGTTCTACCGAACCCAGGGCCTTTCGGTGGTATGTCACATCCTCTTCATGTGATGTCATCATTTACCATGTGATGTCATCATTTACAATGTGATGTCATCATCTACCTTTGTCTTAAACCACACTCAGATGTCAGTGACCTTCTAGTTAGCTGCGTGAATACTCTACTGCTAGAGCCTAATCAGGGGCCTGGGGCCCATTTCTGTATGCCAGGAGGAGCTCAGAGAAGGGCCGTCACTCATGGGTCCTATTGGAAACCCTGTCGGCCCCAGAGCTGCCGCCACAGGAAAACCAAATGAGCTAATCCTTTTTTCCACACGTGGTGAAATATGGTGTATGATGATGCGGGTGATTATTGGTGATTTCCTCCGCTGGGTGTGTCATTAGGGGAGGGAGGGGTCTTTCTTCCCTTGTGTGTGTGTGTGTGTGTGTGTGTGTGTGTGTGTGTGTGTGTGTGTGTGTGTGTGTGTGCATATAGGGAGGCAGAACATTATGGCCCACTCAGAGGGGGATGGATGGTCTGTCCTTCGTGCACTGTTTGGATCACCTGGCTGATAGTATTTCAGTTGATTAACGAAGGCTAGATTAACGCCGAACCACGAGCAGCAAAGAGGAAGAGCGATTGCACCAACTGTCCCCTCCTTCTGGACAAACGTTACTCTCTTCTGAAAAAACCATCATAGAAAATGCTAACGGAGGATTCCTTCGATGCGGGCGTTTCCTCTACACGTCCCTGGATTTTAAACGAAAAGATGGAGGTTGTAGTACAGTAGTAACAATTTGTTGGAATACAGTTTACTTTTGCCAGAAAAATCCGTGTCAAAGTTTCAAAATCAGAATAAAAAGTTGAAAACATTCAAAATACCATTTCAGTTTCTAGAAGTCCTAAAAAAGTAGGAAGAATCCAGTGCACCGAAGAACGAGACAAATTGAACTGTGAGACAGATATAGATATAGAGAGGTGGGTACAAGACAGAAAGACAGAGAGATTGAAGCTCTCTATCTCTGTCAGGCCCTCTTCCTTTAATTACTGTGTTCATGCCTGATGGCCGCTGACGACTTGATTAATCCTACCGTGTGCAGTTCCAGTCTCTACCCTGCTGATGAATGAGTCTAAAGCTTATTAACTTACTCATTGTGATCAATAAGGCGCTGGGCCCGAACATTGGGAGGACAGAGCAAAAGCTGCCCTCGACGCTGGCAGCAGGGGAGGAACACAACATGATTAGCACATGTAACCAAACCCCTACTGCTTTCTACTGAAAAAGCTCTAACGAATTCTTCTGGCGCTTTCCGAACTGCTGAATAGATTTTTATTTAAAACTAAGATTAATTTGAAAATGATTTAATCCTGTCCAGCATGTTTTGGTCCATAATCATCTAGAGAACATAAAGCATCATGCACAACCAAAGGGAAACCCAAAATGTGAACCTAATTTCTCGGGTCAACTTGTGAACACAGCAACCGAGCATTAGCCAGCAGACCTCCAATCTAGTTTCAGCTTAAAACCCAGGAGGCTTTCTCATAGCATGCGGTCAGGCGGTGTATTTTTAGCGGACGGAGAGGAGTCACATAATCCAATTCCCCCGAGGTGGTCTTTCAGCTCCACCAGGACCCTCAGAACTGAGAGGCTCATCATTGAGGCTAATTTGACCTCCAATGGAAGCAGTCATGCAGTGGCCTTTACACTGGTGAATAGATGTTATTTGAAGCTTTACACTGGCAAATAGATGTTATTTAAAGTTGGAATTCCCATATAAATGGATAAGCCTAAAACTGAAAGAGGTGAGAGATTATGTGACTGTCGGCTGGTGGTGCCAGTCCACAATATTGATCATTTTTTATGCTGGGGCTTCAATCTTTTGTGGTGAAAGGTGTCAGTATTGATGTACTGTGGTCACTGATACATACAGCGCAGGCACAGGGAGCTAAAAGGTTTTGTTTGATTCATTTTTCATGTTCAAGAAAACAGACGCTTCCTGCATCAGAGAACACACATAAAATACGATATCCCTCTGCACACCAAACCCTTTACCATGGCCCACCCATTGCCTCCCATGTCTGGCACTATTTTTGGTTTGTCAGTGTCCTTAATGAACAGGACTTTGTAATGGAAGCCTTTCCCTAGTTGGCGGGACGGCGAGGCTAAGCTAAGCTATAGTGTGCACTGACCTCTGCTTCCCCTTCCCTGCTGGCTGGTGTGTTTGGGACTGGTGTGTGCGAGAGTGTGAGCGGGCTGGTCTTCTGGGAAGAGCCCTTTAAGATGATGTGCACCATTACCGTGACTGGTGCTCGGCTCCATTTCAGAGCCATTGATCTGCTGGTGGAGCTCGCAGGGTAGTGCGGCAGCAGCAGTTGAGTTGGAGCCTCGGATAAGGGGAAGTTGTACAGGATGATGTAATGATAGGGACTGATGCTGTACCATGCTAGGGTATGGATTATAAGATGACCCCCTAAATTGATACTATAAACTCTGTACTGTAAACATGCACATGTAATTGAAAAGAAATCACAGAAAATAGAGGGGGAAGCCAACTTTTTCTTGTCACAATTTTTGAACAGGTTTGTAAGTCCGAGTTATATTCAATAAACTGGACATGTGTGATTATATGGTATACATTTTACTGTAAAACTTGCACTTGAAAACTGCAAGAAAAGTCAAAACTTTGAGAGAAGCAAAGCTAAAAATAAAACAAAACATTCCACTTATCAGAGACGAGCAGATGTATCCAGTTCGGATCTAGACACTAGACTTACCTGCTCATTCACACAGAGACAAGATTGGAAATATATTCTAAAATGGCAAAAAACTCCCACAAAGTGCCTACCTCTGCACTTTTCCACTGATAAATGTGCGTTATCAGATGTATGGACCTCCTCTTACCGGTATCCTGACCCATCTTTCTTTGACTATTAGTCAATAAACGCATTACCAATCAAGCAGTCTGCAATGTAGATTTAGCATTAAGTCACGATTTGTGTGTTTTTTCCAGTATTGAATATTTAATGGGTTTAAAACAAACAAACAAAAACACCAAATCAATTGGCCCAATTTACCAAATATCAAACGTAGGCTATAAGAAAGGTACAGCCTATATGGTAATTGATAACGCATGGACTACAGAAAAACAATAATGATTGTTGCCATTGCTAATGAATTGGTCTAGTGTTACTAGATGAATCAATGACCACCTGAAGATTGTCTGGATCCAAGATGAATCTCATGTGTTGGAGATTGTTAAAAAGCATAAACAGATCAATAGAATTTCATTTTATAAGGCCTGGATAGGTCTGGGATGTTCTTTTTTTCGTGCCGGTGTTTGAGTGTGTGGGGCCCATGGTCCGGCCATAGTAACTGGAGCTGTAACTCAAGCCTATTTAGCATATGGCATTTTTTACCACGGAGGGGTAAACACAGTGGGGAGGCCAGGGGGAACAGTAAAACACACTGCCTAGGTCAGATCTCCCTGTGGACACACACACACATACACACAAAGAACAATGTCCAGACCCAATGACAACCTGAGGTCACTCTGGTCAATGCAGCGCTATGTTCTTCTTCTTTCTCTTTTTATTTTTACACCGTTTTATGTCTCTCTCATAACGTGTTGGCCAAACAATCACTTGGCCAGGTTTGAGCGTAACAGTCTGTAACTCTTTCTTTCTTTCTTTCTCTCTCTGTATTTTCTTTCACTCCCGTATGCACAGTGCATATTTAAAACCTGCCACAGCACCAAAGGATGTTGATATCAGCTGTCAAACCTTAAACCCTAATGGGGCTTTTTTAAGTGAAAACCTTAACAGATCAATGCACCCCTAGGGGTCCAGTTACAAAGCATGCCAGTGACCACACGTGAAGGAGAAATCATTGGCAGAAAACACAGAGAGTGAAACAACAGGAGAACACACACTGGGATTACGCAACAAAGTCCAGAACCTGGGCATGTTTAGCATACTGAACAGTGTGGTATGATCACGCATATGTGGTAATGTTAGTTAGTTTATGAAAATATACATAAGCCTACAATACATTACATGTAATATATGCACAGTTTAGCGGAAACATTATATTGCCTTGTCGTTCTTATGAGATACAGTAACTGTACCGAGGTGATGAAACACTTGAGTCTAAACATTTATCTGTATACTATCATCATCAAGATGGCTGCCACCTAGAACAATGTGGAAATGGCTATCATGACTGTTTTGGATTATTAGAAAGAGAAAATTAGCACATTCTTATTAGCCATTGTCTAGGAAATGACAGTTAACGAACAGTAGTTATACCCAGTGCTGGAAAAAACATTATGAATAACTGGCATAACGGCCAAATGCTTAAATGATTAACAATGCCATACTTTTTGCCCAGCAGCGAGAGAACAGGAGAGCTTACAATCGCTAACAAGGCTAGTGCCCAAGGCTATGAAACAGTTCCAGTGCAGACATTTTTGCTCCGAGTCGGGGAGTTTCAGGGGTCAAACAGGGAGGCTTTTTGCAGCAAAACTGCTGAAAGAGCACAAATGACTGACGGTGGCGGGGTGTTAAGAAGTTAGATGCCGGGAAGCGAGGCTGAGGTGGCGCTAGGCTAGAGAGAGGCTGTAAAGCTCTGTTAGGGTACATTAGGTGGAGGAGAGGGTCATAAGGCTTATGAATGTTTCAGCAGGACACGTTTGTCTGCCAGCTCCTCCTGTAAAAAAAAGCATCATGACTTGGTGGGGGGAGGGGGTTGTGGTTCCACCACACACACACACACACGCACGCACACACACACACACACACACACACACTTTACTGCGGGTGAACACTCAGCGCTGGCCTCCTCCTCCTCCTCCTCCTCCCCAAGATTTATCTTCATCACTGTCAGGTCTCCCATCAGAGCGCCGTTGAATCATGGCCTCTGTGACTTGGCAGGGCAGCTTTAGGACTTTTCAAGTCTTGCATCCAGTAACGCACGGCGCCGTGGCCAAGCGTCAGGTGCTTAAACAGTCGTCTCGGCTCCTGCGTAGCTGCTACGCATCGACACATCAAGACCGCTGAGGCAGGCTCTCCCCTCTGACCCCTCAGGACCTCTGGGGGGCGCCCGGGGTCACGACCAGTCGTCCTGACAACAATAGAGATGCTTTGGCCTGGTGTAGCAGCTATAACCAATTAGCACTGCCAGTGTGACATAGCCCTGACATTGACCTGACCATAGATAGTTCTTACAAGAACCAGCACACAATAATCACTGCTATTGTAATTGTGTTTGTTGTGTTTGACCCTGGTGTGGCCGCAAAGACCACCACGAAAATAGTCCTGTTCCATGACATTTTATTTTCAACCACTACACCAAGTGACTTGTGCCATTACTGTGGCCTGGTCTTCACGTTGAAGGTGTGCTAGTGTAACGGAGGCCAGTGGTACAGCAAGGTCCTGCGCTGTGCAGGGTAAACCTCACTCCCCCGACACCTTAAGAGACGTGTTAGCGACAGACGCTAGGGCCAATTGGGTTTTAGCCTCCCTTACTAACACGTCCGCCTCCCACGCCGGGGATCCGGGTTCGAGTCCGGTGCGGGACTCGACCGTTTACACTAACAGACAGTACAGTCCGCGGCTGTAGTGATTGTTTAGGGCTGTCACAATTGGCGTGCACAGGCCCGTACACGCTCCGTGCCTCCAGTCCTGGCTGCGCACCTGCGGGGGACCAGCCCCACACAGGTGTGCCTTTTTAGTTTTGATTATGGACACTATTGTTGTTCTGCTGTCGATTAAGCATAGCGGTACTTTGTGTTATCCGTTTGAATATTAAACTACGCTTTATGCGTGCACCGTTCCTTCGGATGTCCTTGTTTTCCCCTCTGGCTCGCGCCTGCACTTGCCACCCTTCAGCGCATCGTTACAAGGGTGTAATCCTGCATATTCTTCAGGTGTGACGGCACTTTATCGGACGCCTAAGTAACCACTATTAACAGCTCTTGGTACCTCTAACGGACTACGGGTTGATTAGGAACCATACGGATGAGTGAAGGGTCCGGCTCCTTATCGCAGGAGGAGGAACCTAACCAGCCCATAAGGTGACCGCCCTTTCTTGTCTCTGTCTGGAGTGAGTGACGGCTATTGATGGATGTTTAGCTGACTAGCCTTCCTCTGTCCTTCAGTGTGTGAGTGTAAGTGTGTGAGTGTGTGTGTGTGTGGACTGCACCGACACATACATGGCATTGAGTGTATTCGAATGTCTTCTTGTTCTTGTGCGTGTGCGTATGTGTGTGTGTGTGTGTGCGTGTGTGTGCTGTGATACTGTACAAACTGGTCAACTCATGCACTCTCAGGCGCAGGGCGGTCCGTAGGGGAATAGATGATTAGTGGTCGTGTGGGGGGGGTGGGGGAGAGAAGAGCTTATTAGCTAATCCAGTACAAGAACAAGTCTTGCTCCCTTTTTTCAATCTCTTTCTTTCTCTCTCACACCCACGCAGTAGCAGAGACACGTGTGTGTGTGTGTGTGTGTTTGACTAGGCAGATGAGGAGCACCGTCGGTGCTGAGTGTTGCTGGCTCATCCTAAGTGCTCGTCTAAATGGACAGCTTGGTCAGGATTAGTTAGGCTAACAGCAAACGTCTCCGAGGCGGACGGGTCTCCGAGGCGGACGGGTCTCCTCTCCGGTGCATGGATGCGCATGCGGCACGGGTACAGTGTCCATATGTTGTAAATCTCTCCCCTGGGGAGCGACACCCCGGGACACAAAGATTGGCAAGAAAATAGAAATTCTTACTGACTTAAAGGTGCTGTAGGTAGGATTTAAAAGCTATATGTTTAGTGTCATTTCTTAGAAATGCCATCAGCTATCAGTGAGTCAAATGCTGTGTGACAATATCTGCTCTGGTTAATAGCTCCTGCCTCTATGTAAGAATGTTGACGGTGCCCGGAAGAATTCTAACCAATCAGGGCCTCTTTAGCCTGATTGGTCTGGTGAATCTACCTTGCCTGTCAATCACATGAATGCGTGTACACAGCTACAACAGGTTTGTCAGTGGCTCTTTGTAATGGAAGACCAACGGGCCCCAGAGGTTGTTGATTTTCCAAATCTCTTTCGTTCTTTTTTAGCTATCTCTCGTTGCAACTCTCAAATCCTACCTACAGCAGCTTTAAGTCACTTAGCAAGCACTTTTTGCCAAAACCTGACTGGCACTGCGTACACATATAAGTAGGTGTGAGTATTTTTAGGAGCAAGTGGGGAGTCAGGCACCTTGCTCAAGGATTCATGCAGGAAAGTCCACTGAAATCAAATTTAGAGCCTCTTGACTCCCAGATCACTAGGCTATTTTTTCTACCTACCCTTCCACCCAACAAACGCATAAATGGTGAAAATTATTACAATTTGCCATGATTTCTCTGGGAGAAATACCCCCCTGAATTTACTCGCGTAACATATTCCTGTCGTCTCAATTCCCTAAATATACAAATTCCTTAGGTGATACTAGCTACAGTGAGTCAGTGTCTTTATGCTTCAGAAGGGCCTAGCGAGTTTCTTTCCTTTGGCTCACATTGTCCTGGCAGCATGGGGTCCTCCTGTCCTAAGGTATAACTTATCCCGGGAGCATTCAGCATCACCGTCCCACAGAGAGAGACATTCGACTGAGAATAGGCCGTGCACAACGGGGGGGGGGGGGGGGCGCGATACCATAAGGCAACTGTCGCCTGGGAACAGCATGCCCACGGCCTAACAGAACACAATGTGGTGCGTGTACGTGTCAGGATAGAGTACAGTATTTGCCTGTCACAGCGATAGTGTGGGTGGGAGAATAAAAGATAGAGAGGGAGAGAGACCATAAAAAAGACAGCCAGAAAGAGAGGGCGGGGCAGTTCTGTAACAGTAGCTTGTCCGTTAGCCACACCACTGCTAGCATCATCACACAGTGGAATAACAGTGGGGCTTACTGCAATAGCATTGCGCATAAAGACACACAAATGGCACACCAGGAACTATTGTATAGCGTGACCCACGCTGAGAGGAACCCTGTAACACTTTCTAACATCCCGAATGACAATGGCACATGTCAACCTACAAGCAGATTCACTCCTCTCACCACACTGGCATAGTCAGCCTCGTTGAAAAGCTCCCAGGTTTAAATGGTTCAGAGAGAACAGAGAAGAACCAACTGTAACATTCCCTCTGATATAGGCACCTGTATTTAGGTATTTATTTATTGCTAGATAGGCAGACAGACAGACAAAAATCCACCAACTATACATTTGCTCCTTCTAACTTACAGGTATACAGGATAAGTTTGGTGGGAGGCTGGATAAGAGGAGGGGGGCAGAGTGTGTTGCCCCATGGGACCGCAGTGGAACCCCACACCAGCCCCCACATAGTAGGATGAGACCATCTGCCCTCCTCATGCATACACCCAGAAGACACACACACACACACACACAGGGCGCAGTGGCAATATGGACAGGCTTTTGCAGACAGTGTTTGATCTGTCTTTCATCCAGCACACAGCAGCACACAGGCTGTTAAGCCTCTCTCGGTATCCCAAGGAATACCCTCTGGTGTCCCTCTGTAGAGATGGTCCCTGTAGAAAACCCAGCTCCTTTCTTAGCTCATGACTTCTAACATAAAAAGGAACAGTTGAACCCCCCCTAGTCAAACTTTAGAAGCGGTTTCTATGGAGGCAGAAGTTTTGTTTCAGCTAAACAGAGGTTTTGTTAGTTTGCTTGTAGTGACCTCATAGTGACCCATTGAAATATAAAGAATATTATAAAGCATCTAGTGGCTCTCAGCGAGAGTCAGGACGCCCCCTTGGCTTTTGATATTCATCTTTTAAATCTAGTATTATTATTATCTATTATTATTATGCATGCACATAAAATGTGTATTTCATTTCAGTGTGTGCGTTAGTGTACGATCTATATGTGCAGTGTCATAATGAGAACATGGAGGGAAGTTCTATCTGTCACGTAGTTGTGCTGAAGTTTACACAGTGTAGAAGGACAGAGGTAGAGAGACAGATGGACAAAGGGCATTGTGGTTATGGCTGAGTTTATGAGTCCACTCAGCTGAGAGCCTGGGGCTCGTCTGGAACACGGGCTGGCGTTCGCCTTAGTTTGTTTACAACACACGCAACAACACAAACACACACACACAAACGCACACTACACTGACAGCTATTAAGTGATCAATAGAAGCTAATAGATCAGTGCAGCCAACCCACTCAGCTCTACAGGGTAGATAGAGAAGAGAGGAGAGGAGAGGAGAGGAGAGGAGAGGAGAGGAGAGGAGAGATCTGGGGAAAAAAGGCCATTAAGGCCAAGTAGACCTAATGGGGTGTGTGTGTGTGTGTGTGTGTGTGTGTGTGTGTGTGTGTGTGTTTAACTTTTTAAGGAGGGTCTGTGTGTCCCTTCCTGTTTGAGTGTGTGTTTACATGTGAAGGAAAAGCCCAAATGAACATGACTTTGCAATGCTAATCTCCTCTTATTGATTTCTACCAGAATATTACGATTTAATCACATAGTTGAATCATACTGCAGACACATTTATGTGATGGGCCTGAGTGTTATAAAACGCTGCGGCCTTCTATCGGATATTATTTTGGCAAACGTTATGGCCCCATTACTTTATCCTCCAAGGGGATTAACCCATATGTGAGGCTAAGCCATAAACTGCCTGATGCCCCTGTGATGGGAGGCTATCATTGATATCGCATTAATATTGAGATTAATCTGATGGATAGTTCTCCAGGGGCCCAGTGAAATTGCCAAGAGGTTAAGTGTGAAATCAATTGATACAAACAACCTAGATGAAAGAATCCGCCAGGAGGGAAAGGCCAACCCTTACGCCAGCCAATCAGAGAGATGCTAGTAAAACCAGCCATTTAGCACAAAGGGATAACAGTCTCAACGGTCTCGGAGAGAGTATTTTAGCTCTGGCAGCTCATCCCCGTTTTTTTTTTTTCCCTCTTTCAGTTTTTCTTCCTTTGTTTTTAGTTTCATTTACCGTTCTCCTCCGGTAAATTCTGTGTTCAAAGGGGAGTGTCTGGTCTTTTCACAGCGCTTCCCTTCGCAGAAGCTCAAGGGCTGTATACGTGGGAGGGGCTGGGCAGTGGAGGTTGATCTACACTTGTTCAAGCATCCATATTCCTGCTATTTAAAGGGGTGAAGGAGGCTGTTAAACACTTGGTGAAAGAGTGACCCCTGACCCACGAAGGCTGTCGCCCATCCGTTAGCGAGGCAAACAAGGGGTCGGCTGGACAGAGGAGACGAGGCGAAGACCGACGCTGAACCACCACTGAACCCTTCTCACTGCAGCCACTTTGAGCAGAGATTCAAAATGTGGAATATGAAAGAAAAAAGCATGTACTTAGATCTGATGTTTATTTTGTGCTAAAAATGTTAATTTTTTCTAAACATTTCTGTCTTTTCCGTCTAAGTGTGTGTCAATTTGTCTGTTTTTCTTAGTAAGCAATAAACAAACCTTGTTGTCTGGTGGCTCCGCTCATCTCGTCTTTTCCCCCCCCCCACCATGTACGGCCTTGGTGTGGCTGCCTGCATGCCCTTACTGTGAGGCCGGTGGCAGAGGGGTTAAAGGTCACATAACAGCGCACACAAACACAAAGACTGAACACTGTGTCATCTGTCAGACCCCACGTTGCTGCCACCAATACACCAATTGGGGCTTTTACTATTCAGGCCGGCTAGCCAAACACACACAGACACACGCATACACACACACGCACGCACACACGGGCACGGGCACACGAGGAACCGTGCCCATTTTTTATAAAATGTCTGCCTGTCTGTGTGTCTGCCTGTCTGTTTGCCTGTCTGCCTGCCTGTCTGCCCGTCTATCTGCCATGCCTCAGGAGAACACATGTGGGACAGTTGGGGACAGTAAGGGACAATGTGAAGGGAGCAGATGTCAGTCTTGGGGACGCCCTTTGTGTCCGGGGGGAGTGCAATTCTCTCCAACCAGAGACCACCTCATTGCTGCACTCCATTGTCATTCATTTGCTGCTCTGGGATGTAGTCTTTTTTACACAGGTGACAGCATGGACAGACTGTATGCAGCCTTGTTTAAAGCCAAACCGTAACACAAATATTGTACTTATAACATAAGATGCACCCTTTGTAAATTGCCTATACCATAATGTCAAAGGTTTTATGAGATTGTAGAATTGTGTATTAGGTGGTAACATTTATGGTTGTGCAAATGAATGAATTTAAATTAGACTGATTAGTTTAATATCCTTTTTAAAAACGTATTATTTAGGATACATTTAATCTCGTTTATCTCTTGTGTTAGTCAAAATGTTGCGAAACCTATTTTAATCCCTACACAAATTAAAGCTAACCAGTTATTTTTTGTTTGTTTGTTTAAATAGAATTAACATGTTCATAAGTAATCTAAAAAAATATTTCGTATTTAAGTAACAGGAGTAGGTATTCCTTCAGCCAACTGATTTGTTTAAATATAGCCTACAGTAGTTTCCTTTGTATAAAATGGGCTACACGGTCCGACAAGAGACAAAAATAAAAATGAAGCCAGAATGATCGAATCTCCATGCTCTGTCTTTTATTTGACATAATTACAAACTTGAGGATAGTGTATAGGCCTACAGACATGTTCTATTGGTTTTGATGCTTTAAATCGCAGTAAAATTATCACATTAAAATCCTAGTAGGCAATAACATTATTATTTTATACATAAATAAGCCTACCCCAAATAAGACGGCAGTGGAAAACATATTTCGCTTTTAAAGCATTTATAAAGGTTGCGTCAATATCAAAAATTCAATCACACCTAATAATAATAATAATATGAATAATAACAATAAAAATCTCCTGCACACATTCCAATTAAAAGAAACATTACAGAATAAAATCTTTACGCCACAAAACACCATTACACATAGTCTATGAAAATAAATAACCCTACATCACGTATAGCCTTATGAAATAGCCTACACTAAACAATGGCCTATACATACATATATATATACTGTATGTGTATATATATATATGTATATATATATATATACACATACATATATATATACATACATATATATACATATATTATTATTTTTTACAGTTTTCGTCATGGTTTAAAGTATTCGAGTTTTTCCTGAACCCATGAAATGCTTAGTTCCATGGTCGATATTCGCCATTTAAAACTGTTATACCGGTGTAAGTAAAGTTCTGTGTTCTCGAAGTGTTTTTTAGTGGATATATCGCATCGTCCACTGGAGGAGACGGGAGAATTGTATTTTCCAAATCTGATATCTCTGTGAAAAAAAAAGAAAATTGTGTACATTTTAATGGGAGAAATAAAATGCAGTTGACATTTATTTAATTTGTAGCTTGGACAGAGAAAGGCGTCCATATCTTCTGCAATCTTCCTAAATGAATAACACGTCTTACTTTTGTGGCTTTTCATGTGAAATTTCAGGTCTGGATCCTCCTGAAATGAGGCACCGCACACATCGCACGGGAAGGGCTTGTCCTTGGCGTGCGTCCTGCGGACGTGGCTGTCGTGCGCCGCGTGTGATGCGAAGGCTTTTCCGCAGTGCTTGCACTTAAACGGGCGCTCTCCGGAGTGCTGGCGAATGTGCGTGCGCAAAATACTGGAAGCCGTGAAGGCCTGAGCGCCAAAAAAAAAAAAAAAGAAGAAGAAGAGGGGAAATGTGAAACTTAGTGTGAGGAATTTCTTTATAAACTTTATACTACATATATACTGTATATCACATCATTGTGATAATGGTTATCATGGCATGCCTTCATGGAAAATGGTAGATTAATGTAGGCTACGTATGGATTCATTATTAATAGTATCAATTTGGTGATGTATACACATATTTTTTCTATTATTTCTTTACTTACAAGTTACTTCTTATGCGTTTGTTTATTTGTTCATTCATCACTCTAACCTCAGCAAGTCAAATTCCGTGTAGATTACACACGCAGGCCTACTTTGCGAATACTTTGGATTCTAAATCCGATTTTGTAGGGTCACCCTTTTAGGGCTATTAGAACAGGCAGTGTTGTGAACGAAATAATCTTGACAAGGAGATGTATTGAGATAAACAAATCCTTCTCCGAGTAGTCTGCACCAAGGGGACATATCGAGAACTAACAACCAAGGTTGTGCTCGAGAGCCGTACATTAAATGTGGACTCTCCGCAGACAGAGGTGGGGTGTAGGCCTATATCTGGCGATAATTAACACGGTATAGTGTCTCCGTGGAAGCGTGCCCGCGGAGACTCACAATAATGAGGGCATCGCATCAAATGCACCATGAAATGAGGAGACCCTAAGTGGAGGGAGGGGGGGGTTCCCGAGGGTTCAAACGAAAATTAAGCAACTAGGATAATATATTTACGTCCTATGACTGAGGCATTATGTAGAATAATAGGACCTTGGCCTACCTTATTACAGTAGACACACTTGTAGGGGCGCTCACCAGAGTGCACGCGCATGTGTTTGTTGAGGCTGGAAGACTGCGAGAAGCTTTTCCCGCACACCGAGCACTAGAGTCACGTGAGAATATATAATAAATTAGTAACCTATAGGCCTACCTTTTTTTTCCAATGACAATGATTTTAAGTCCGAAGAAAAATTACAGCGGAAGAAGCTGTTCTTTCGTCACCATAGCGACGTCGGAACCCAACGTTTCAAATTAATCTATTCCCATTACCTTGTGAGGCCTGTGTTTCTCGTGCACGTGCAATATGTGGATGCGCAGTCGGTCTCTCTTCTCGAAGGACCTGTTGCAGAGGTGACAGGGGAACTTCCGGTCGCCCTGGTCCACGCAGCGCGTGTACTTCAGGTGCTTGTCTCTGTAGTACTTGTAGGCGAACACCTTCCCGCATCGGTCACACTTGAAGCCTTCCCCGGAATCTGGCCAAAACAAAACACGGTGAAAATATTCAGTGTGGCGTCTAAAACATCTTAAAATTTACATTTACAGGATTTAGCAGACGCTTTTATCCAATGCGACTTACAATTAGTACTTGTCAACAGTTGAACCGGTTAACTACCAGTTTAACTACCAGTTTCTTCAAATTAACCACTGGATAGGCTACATGTGGCAGGAGGTTATACACTAAAAATATGTATTGTTCACTCCTTGATAGTTAAGATAGTTAACTATCTTAACTAGTTGCTTAGATAGGCCTACAACGAAATGCACTTATTCAGCATGGATATTTATGAGTAATT
This sequence comes from Percopsis omiscomaycus, assembly GCA_027575585.1. Taxonomy (NCBI): domain Eukaryota; kingdom Metazoa; phylum Chordata; class Actinopteri; order Percopsiformes; family Percopsidae; genus Percopsis; species Percopsis omiscomaycus. Next base: position 16,738 of record JAODLI010020625.1, read on the forward strand.
TCTTTTTAGGTCAATTAAAAATGTTAAGTTGAACAACACATTTTGACAGTGCATCATACAGCTCGTTCATAACATTCAGTAACATTTTCACACCTTCAGTTGGAAGTGTCGTGTTATTTTCCTCCGTGGAATCTTTCAGCGTGAGTGGGATACCCAGGAACTGCACATAGCAGTCTCCATACCACACCAACAACTCTTGGCCTGGTGTAATTTCCTTGCAGGCCTCGTAAAAGATCTGACCCTGGACCTGCACAGCAATGAGGTTCTGCTCCTCTGGGAAACGGGCACATTTCACCAGGGACATCCAGTTCCCTGACACCCCTCTGCCGTCCACAAAATGGCTTAACCTGCCGTTTTCGAACACCTGGAATAGGAAATAGGAAAGTAGTCACATTAGGTCTACTCAAATCACGCACTAATTCTGGTGCGCGCAGTTACTGTGATTTAAAATGATTGGATCCAAAATAGTCTTTATAGGATAGGCCTATGCTATGAGCTACTGAAGATGGATTCTGCGAATTACCTCCCACATAAGCGTGTTGTCATCGTATGTTTTGATCTCACTGGTGTTGACCAATTTTCCCTGGAAAGGACCGAATCGGAGGCCTTTAGAAATGCCGCTGTTGTGCGTGAAAACTCCGTGATGAGAGACGCGTCCGCACATAGTCTGAAGGATGGTTAAACCTGCAACACGGTCAACAGAAGGCTGCGTGTCAGACCTAAACTGCTCATGACTTAATGCTTATAAAGTCAAGCAGAGGTGGAGGTGACACATACATATAATGTAGGGTTTTAGTATTTATCGTAGCCTAAACCGTTAAATATTCGAACTCTGCCCATAGGCTATTTTGATACTGTAACACCTGATTATAGTAGGCTAGCCTATCACACGGAGATGAAAAAAATAACTATTATCTTTTGTATCTTACCTTCTGGAAGTGCAAGTGTTTGCGTGTCAAGTGGTGGAATCTGGCCGTCTGAGACTGTGATGAAAAAATAAACATATTTGAAATAAGAGGGGGATTTCTGAATGAGAATGTTCCCGTCGCTTAAAACTACATTTCGCTTTTGCCCCACCTTTGTTTCCAGGCAGGGCCATTCCTGAGATGGCGTGTCCCACACTGCTCTCCTGGCTGCGGGAATAACCGTACAGCACGGTGAACAGATCGTCTTCGCTGAAGTTATACACGCGCGTTTTCTCCTGCGACGAGTCTGAACAACCGCGGAGAAGGAATAAACTTTCCTTGGGCGGCGAGACGGAGGAGGCGGCGGATCTCTCGCTGGACGGACTGCCGAAGTCCGACAGTGGTCCGGTGGGGGAGATATCCTCGTGCTTAGAGTACGTGTGTTGCCCAGGGACCATCTGGTTCATATATGGGATGCTTGAGACATTCAGGATTTGCCCGTGGAGGACGGACGCATGAATTCCGCCGTGGTTCAAGAACGGAGTAGCTCCACCAGCGAAGTGGAGCGGCATGGAGGCAGCGGCTTGGGTGTCCGAAACCAGGCGACCGAGCGACTTGAGCGGGTGGAGGAGACTGTGGGACCCCGTGAAGACCATGTCCATGTAGTGTGGAGCGGGGAGAGGGGCAGGGTAGAAACCGGAGCCCCGGAGAGGGCTGCCCTTCAGCATGGCGGGATGGTAGCTCTTGTCTCTCACCGCGGGGATGCTGGCCAGAGACACGGACATCACAGTAGGGGTGTATGTCTTTATGGACATGGACAGACACAGAGAGAGAGAGGTCAGTGAACCAATACTGTTTTAAAAAAAATTTATTCAACAAAAAATATTTGACATGAACAAAGTTCAACAAATAGGCTACTGTTTCAGAGGCATATCACGGCTTCATCATTGTTTAAATGTAGGCTACTACAACTCTTTTCGAATCATGTTTTACGAACTAGCGCCCATAGACGACCTTTAATGAAATCCAGTCATAAAAATGTAACATTTTTCTATTGAATATCGAAGACGGCGATCAGCAGTGAATCTGGGAGGCCGAATTTGCCAAATTTCCAGATGAGTGGACACACATCAATCTGTCATCAATGGCTTTAAATGAGGACATGTGTGTTTTTGGAACCTTGTTATTAGTCTTCGGGTCATGACCCTTTAATTTGAACAACAGTGGGTTAGAAAAGGTCAACATTGATGAAACCCACTTATAGACACGTCTACTGACATGATTCAAAGAAGACATTAAACACAGCCGGGCGCGATTATTTTAATATGATACGAGAAATAGTCTGCTCTTCATCGTAAAGCGACAAAACACAGAAGCTATATTCAAATGTGTGAAAATACGAAACCTTTTTGTAAAATATAGGGGAAAAAAACAACTTACCTTTTATATTTTCCTCAAATTGAATGTACGTAGGCCTATAGCCTATATTCGTTGCATCAATGAATTCGGTCTTGTGATATCCATATAAAATAAACAGCTTGGTAGATCTGGCGGTTCTTGGGAGCGTGCCGACTGCTGTATGTATCTGTGGTCATCTGAGGCCAGAGGGCTCTTCCGACTGTAAACAGTCAGGCCTGGAGATGCTCCCTGCAACCTACTCCTATTGGCCAGAAATCAGCATCTCAAAGCCCATAGGAACACCTTTTCACCACAGCCTCCCCCCCCCCCTCACTCACTCACTCACTCACACGGGCTTTCCATAAGAGGCTAAAGCACTGGCAGGGGCAACATTTTAGCAAGAAGGTTAAATATATTTACATAGGCTACTTGATTTAAGACCGCTGAAATTAGAAATGTAAAATTTCAAAGCAATGATTGCAGTTTGTGAACGAGTGGACTCATCAGCCTACGCCTATAGGAATAAGCTGCTCTTCAAATCAAAAAGTTCTATATTTGATTTAGACCGAGTAGGTATCTAGACTATTTTATTTACTATGCATTTAAAATAAGCAATAAAAAAAAAAAAAGATATTCACATTATTTCGAGTAAATGTCACTCAATCGAACTAGTAGGACTGTAATATATATATATATATATATATATATATATATATATATATATATATCTCAAATTATATAAAAAGGGAAATGGCCATTTTCAAATTCTTTAAAACACAATTTTAAAATATGAAACAAAATAAAAAGCGTGCCTTTTATTAACATACTTGAAAAATCTAATTATCGAATGTAGCCTATACATTTAGGCCTATACATTTCGATTGGCACTTTAAATCAAATGAAAATAACAAGAAGAATCGATTAAACATTGCAATAACAGAATTCTTTATTTACAAGGCAAATAGCGTCAGCGAAGCCATATTAGTTCACAACTTGCATAACTGTGGTTTAACTTCTCTTGTATGTCTAACTTTGCATAAAACGCTCACACTAAGGTTACAAATGTCGATGCGGGTGTACAGTGTGATTTCAGTGAATGCAGAAAAAAAATTCGGGAACGCGCAACAATGGGCTTTCTCAAGAAAGACCATGTAATATATTACATATTGCTTCAATGTCCTCATGAATTATCTTTTACATACATAGCTCAGCAGACAGTTCCGTGAGAAAAAAAAAATACAGTCCTCAAACCAACACAGACAGAAGAGAGAAATTGAGCATTATGAGCGAATATGTGGCTAAAAGTCACCAGCAACTAATACAAGTTGAGCAATGATGCACCCATTCAATATTGTACACGAATCATTATACAAATTTATACAGACAGCTTTATAATGTACAAGAACGAGAATGGACGAAATCTAAGGCATTATGCTAGGTTTTAGCATTTCAAGGTTCTTGCATTTTAGCTCTAAGAAATTGGCAGACAATACAAAAAAAGACATTTAAAGTTCTCCAAAACCATAGGTAAAGAGAAGTAATATTTACTTTAGTGGGTCCAAGCCTGGATATTTTTGAGGGGCAAAGAATTTATTTGCTCCCGTCCTCATTATAAATGCTAAAAATGCACTGCTACCACATGGCTTTAAGTATTTTCAAAATCTTGACAATCTTTGGAAATTCGCAAAGGGTTGTGATGATTCCTTAAAAATTCTCGAAAATGCTTGTTTTTTTCTCCCCCCTCCAAGATGTAGTTTAAAAACAAAACAGCATTTATCAAAAAGAGTGATTTCTTGTACAACAAAAACTTCACTGAGAACCCAGAGAGCCAAGTTACTGTACCGACACCCGTGTCCTAAAATTTATCTCGCTAGAAAGTTTGAAATTCAAACTACAAACACAAGTCAACAGAGGCTTTTGTACCTAATCGCCTACCACAGTGTGGTGTAATTGCACAACACACTGGTTAATATATCAACCGACATGATCAGCTGTAGTCATACAAACACTGATACTAGCGGACAGGTGCCTGGGCCTTTCATGACAATACATTCAAATTGCTCCTCCTCATTGCAAATAAGCTATTAACGTCTACACTTGACATCATTACATTTCGTCTAACCTGTGGGCCTTAAAACGTAATGTCCAATAGATCGCCTTGCACAATACCACAATGACAACCGAGGCTGGTAGATTTCAGAAATCCAATCAAGAAAAGGGTGAGGAATATTTGGCTTGCTCCAAGTTTTAAAATAGATAATATCAAAAGTTTTATTTTTGAGGAAAAAGTACTTTCGAGGTTAGAGAAGATAACTTTGCGTTTGATCTCGTGCAGGAGGTGGACCTGAAACCCTCCCGGGGTAGAGAATGGCATGTCCTCATTGAACACTTGATAGAGCTAACTGCCTGAGGTCATAAAATATGGCTAAGTGTCTGTCAGAGCAGGTCACTCTTAACTCTGACCTCTGCTATAGAATGGCTGCAGGGAGAGAGGGCCTGTGTTAACAGGCAGATTACAGCCCCCAATCACAAACTAGTCCCATCTCCGTGCCTCGCCCAATGCTGCATAATCGTGCGTGTGTGTGTGTGTGTGTGTGTGTATTGTTTGTTAAAAACTGCAATGAAAAAAAACTCAGTTTAATACTGCATCCAAACGCGGAGGCAAAAATGTCTTTTGCGGAGGCAAAAATGTCTTTCCTCAGAAGAAAAAAAGAAATAAAACAACCCCCCCGAAAAAAGAAAAGAAAAAGAAAAAAGATTCTCAAGTAATTGTTATTGCTTGTTTACATCACACCAGAACAGTTTGCACCTAGCAGCTCGTACGAAGCGTTTCACTCCTGACAACATAGAAAGCACACTTCTGTTTATTTATTTTTTGAGTTATTGTATGGCTGTGTTGAGTCTGTCCTGTTCTTGAGTGTTTGTTTACTACGCTAAAGGCAGAGAAGCAAGCGATTATCTGTACACTGTATACACACAGCAACCCCCCCCCCTCCCCCCACCCACCCCCACATCCCTAACCAGAGGAGACCGCAGACTCATACACCTCCAGTCCCCAACCAACCATCCTACCTTCCCCACACACACACACACACACACACACACACACACACACACACACACACACACACACACACACAC
>JAODLI010020635.1:0-22179 GCA_027575585.1 Percopsis omiscomaycus
AGGGGCAGGAGATATGGTTGTGGAGAGAGCCGGCCGCTGTCGTCCATGTAGTGTCCAGGTCCATGGCAGCATCTCCCTTTGACGACACTGACAAAGAAGAGATGCATGTTAGAGGGTCTAGATAGAGCATAACCATTTTGGCTACCCCTAGGTATGGCCAATCCATGTATTGCTTTATAGGTGAACAGGAGGATCTTAAAGTCACATCTGAGATAAATTGGTAGCCAGTGGAGATCAGCCAGGATAGGGGTTATATGGTCAATCTTTCTAGTTCTAGTAAGGAGTCTGGCAGCAGCATTGTGAAGCATCCGAAGACTTTAGATACTTCTCAAAAGGCCGGGGAGTAGATCATTACAGTAGTCTAGACGCGATGATACAAACGCATGAATTGAAGTTTCTGCATCACTCAGATAGAATCAATGTGTAACTCGAAGGAGAGTTTGTAGTCAAATATAACCCCCAGGTTTTTTGGTGTGTGTGTGTTTTCCCTGGCAGGCTTCACACTTCCAGGCTGTGTTCGCTGTGGCTCAAATGATTGGTTGGTACGACCCCCAGGTGATCCGAGTAGAACACGCAGGCTTCGGAGTGGTGCTGGGAGAAGACAAGTGAGTCTCTCTCTCTCTCTGTCTCTGTCTCTGTCTTTCTCTCTCTCGTCTAAGAAGCGTTTTGATGAAGAGGACGACTTTAAGAAGAGAGCGTGTCAGTGTGTCGTCATACTGCAGAGCAAAGAAACTGAGTTCATCAAGGCCTGGAACCCCTCTCTTTCTCTCTCACATACGCGCACACTCTTTAGTCACAGTTAGACCTACACTCAACCAGGCACTTAGAGTAGAGCCACAATCAAACAAATGTACATGAACACACAACCTCCTCCTTGAAAGTTGACCGGTGCCGTCAGGGAGATACACAGTCCTGAGAAGAGGTCTAATCAGCCAAATGAGCTGTATGTCAGCTGTGTGTTTCTAGTCATAATGTCAATGCTTGCAGACGGTTTACACAGGCAACTTCCCTGGATCAGGTTTAGTGTCACTGCTATAATTGGAAGCAAACAGTCAGTGTACCAACTGCCCTCTATCACGGTGTGATTTATACATCCAGCAGGGGCAACATTTACATCCATTAATAGATGGATCTTAATGCCCCAGAGACCGTAAATTAGCCCGACATTTACAGTATGTACTGTATTTATTTATTTCCGTCTGTGCACTCCACCCCCTACAGGAAAAAGTTTAAGACACGTTCTGGAGACACAGTAAGGCTGGTGGATCTCCTAGATGAAGGTCTGAAGAGATCCATGGACAAACTGAAGGAGAAGGACAGAGATAAGGTAATACCGGTAATAAACATAAAACGATTAATCCTAAACGTAATCTGTAAAGCACTTTCGTTAAAAAGACACTACTCCTTTAAAGGAAGGTCCCTTTGAAAGTTTACAAAGCAGCTTTACACATTATAAGGGAGAAATGAAAAGTATTGTAGTTGCTTCTGCTCCTATGGTCCACAATACTAACGAGGAAGGAACTTGTGGGCGACTCCAATGTCCAACGGATGAAAAAAGTGATTTCCAGATAAATAAAGAAGTAATACTTGAAATATATATTTCATAATTACAGGGACAAATTCAAAGCAAGGCCACTGTTTACATAGGAATAAATGAAATTTAGGGATAAATAAATCTGGGGGAACAACTAACAAACAGGTAGGTAAAGGGAGGTCGAAAAACTATGTGCTCCCAGTCCGCCACCTCCGGACAGACACCCCCCCCCCCCATAATAACTTCTCAGCACCCACATTCCACACAACACATCCACACACGGTTAATACAATGGCTCCTACAGGTATTCCAGTATCAAACCAGTTTGGTTATATTATTACTGTAGACACAAAGTTGGTTGAACCCCTCATTATCAACGTGCCCATGTGCAAGGCATCTAACCCCAAGCAGAGAGTAGAATCTGTAATTTCATTAAAGGTTAACAGGATATATAACTTATAAATCACATATAACCTAAATATTACATACTGCCTTGCTAGGCTAGCAAGATGTTATTTTGTTATTTGTTAATTCAAATAAATTCAATTTTTAAACTTAAATATATCTTATACATGATGATGACTTTTAGAAGGTCATGGAAAGTTCACATTATTTTTTAATCTTGCAGTACAACTGTACTACTAGTTTCACTGTCTGGAAGCTTAAGTACTACTGTCCATATTAAGGCTATACATTTCTGCTGCCAAGTTTGTCCAAAAAACATTAGATGGATCAAAAGTGAAATCATGCCTATAGACCAGGGATGCAACGGTACACGGTATGTTATCGAACCGTTTGGTATGCCCACGGTTCAAAACTATATATTTTGTCACTTGGCTCTAACGTCACAATTGCGAGCACTAGCGAATCAGAGAGCTCAATTTGAGGAGGCACCGCCGCCTTTCAAATCTGCGGTGTGGGAACATTTTCAATTGAGCGCTCAATACGCTACCATGGCCCAAAAACCGTGATGCATTGCATACCAAACCGTTGGCTCACTGTACCGCTGCATTCCTAATACACATATACACCCACCCCCGCCCCCATTACTGTATGTACTACTGTGTTCTACTCTACTGTGTCGTGCTCTGTTCCCAAACTATTCTATGATGCTTTATTAATCTCTCTTTAATATTAATCATTTCTCTTCTTTTCTGTTCTGTTCTCTAGACTATTATGTTCTACTCTGTTCTGTTGTGTTCTATTTGCCTCTATTCTGTTGTGTTCTGCTTGGCTTTGCTCCCCACAGCCCAGCTGGGTTCTATTATTTCTTTCTAATGAAAGCGTTAAGTATCTTCATGATCTCCCATAATCCCCCTCTACACTGCTCTCCTGGAGGGATTAAACGCACTACACGTTGAGGTTCACGTCGAGGCCGCGACTTCATCAAGTCAATTAAATCTTTCCCTGAAGTTTGTAAATCACAATTCACTATTTAGGCTTAAATCCACATTATGTTTATTATCAGGCCCATCAGGCCAAAGGCTGCACAATTTGATGAAAAGCGGCTCAAAATCAACATGCTTCTTTCTATCATCCAAATGAGTTCTGGGAGTGGGGCAGCCAGGTCAAACAAATGCCATAGAGGCTTTTTCTGAGATCTGGTCTTTACAGTCCAGCAGGTTAAGAAGCTTTACCTTTTGAGTAACATCTGCCGACATCTTCTAGGACACAAATGAAGCTCATCTTCCTACAGAGGAAGTTTTTATTTTTATTTTCTGTTTCTTGCGCCATGGGTCCTTCCCCCTTTTTAGTCCTCGTCAATGTCTCAAATTGACAGAGGTGTCTGCCTTTATGCCTGCAAGTTACGATAGCATGAGTACTGGAAAGGTGCAATTCCCACAGACCAACTGTAAACCGCTACATACATAAAAAAAATAATATAATAAACGCTATTCAGAACTATTAATTGTTTATATTAATAGTTCTTGATATCGTCTTTGCAACCCAGCAAATGGATCCCGCGACCTCTCGGGTGTTCCCAACCCCCACTTTGACAACCACTGGACTAAATGTTAACCTGTCTGTCTGTACCTGTCTCCCTCTCTCAGGTTCTGACTCCAGAGGAGCTGGTGAAAGCCCAGAGGTCAGTGGCGTTCGGCTGTGTTAAATATGCTGATCTGTCTCACAACCGAATCAACGACTACATCTTTTCCTTTGACAAGATGTTGGACGACAGAGGGAACACTGCAGCCTACCTGCTGTACGCCTTCACACGCATCAGGTACTGTACTTTTGGGAGCTGTAAATAAAACTCACAAAACCCTTCTGTACAAAACGGCACTCAAATGTCACTGTGTAGTACATATCCCAGGAGCTGTCCTGGACCTTTACTAAACTTTGAAGGTTATCACCTTTAGCGTTAGTTGAAACCTCAGAGGACCAGACGCCACTCCCTGTAGCAGATGAGCGTCTCTAAAAGCCAAGATGCAATGTTGCTCCCTCTCCCTCCTTTTTAGCTGGAGGTGTGGGAGTTGCAGTGGCAGAGTGCCCAGCCATATCGATCCCTTCCTCCCAGCGAGAAGCCTTCTCTCCGGAGAGAACTGAGTCAATAACGTTGTCCCACTATGGGTGTTTACGTGTGAGTGACAGAGTGAGGGAGGGGGACAGAGAAACGTCAAGACAATTCGGTAAGATGACTATCCCTGCTAAATTAAGAGGCAGGGGAGTTAGGCTCGTTGGGAGCACAGAGAGCAGATACTCCATTCCAGTTAACTCAGTTTCCATGCGAATTTCAAAGACCAATATATCTGTTAGTCAATGCTTTTTTTATGAGCCAGTGTGCTATCCACTACAGAGAAACTAAACTCATGTCTCATGCTGTTTTCTTCATTGGGGCTCGGTAATACCAATACGATTACCCCTTTTTCCACCAAAATTAGCACGTATAAGCGGGGTTTATATACTATATCTCTTTGCCAGGAGACAAGTATGCCTTTCTGTTTTTTCTGGTGTGTTAAGTTCGACTTTACGAACGGCTGTAAAGAGGGTTAGTAATCAGTAGACAGTAGTATGGAGGCCAGTGAAAGTGTTCCTTATTCAGTCTCTCTTCCAAACTCCGTGCCGACTAATTTGGAATGTTAGCGACAGAGGCAACAAGCCTTCATTACCTCCATGATAGCTATTGTTGACTGTGGTTGTCGTACTGTATAAGGGTCTGAGATTGAGTGGAAAGGGGCGAAAATTAGCGTGTCCGCCTGGGTGTCACGTTTCCATCACTGCTGATCGGAGCTGGAGCCGATAAATACCCGTGACTACTGCAGAGTCATTTGTCCCAGGAATGAATGCCGATTGTAACCTTTCCCACTAAAGACAAAAGCCAGATGTTAGCAGGTTTTTTGGTCCACTGGGAAAGGGGCTTAATAATAGCATATGTTTTTACCATTTAAAAAGTGAAACCTATGCAGCTTTAACAGAACACCTTTAACCACAAGGAGGCCATTTATCTTTTAGCTGTCCTCGCAGTAACCATTAATCTGAACCACTCCAGACGTTTTCTTATTATAGTTTATATTACCATTCACAACAGCACAACTCCTACCTTCCATGGTAGCTGTGTGATGAGGGTTTCTCCCCAAGTACTGTATATGCAGGCTAAGCACAAAATGTATGTGGATAGGCAGAACTAAAGAGGATAGTTGTAGTTAGGGCTGTGCTAAAATATCGATACAGCGATATATCGCAACATTTATTTTCACGATATACTAAATCGATTTCCAGATCAAAAATCGATTCTTAAAAAAAAAATTTGTGTGTGAACTACAATTACTAGATGTCGCAGTATGGCTAGTTGCCTAGAACTGATGGCCCCCATTTCTGGCAGAATGAAATTTGGATGCAACATGACGGATGCAGCTGACAAAATTACAGCAGCTCCTTCCTTAAAAAAATGAAGCCGATGTGTGGTATTTCAGCTCTGTTTTTATTTTTTACTATGTGGAATATCGCAATATGTAATGTATCGCAATGTATCGTGACCCTTGTATCGTGATATGTATCGTATCGTAAAGTCCTTGCCAATACCCAGCCCTAGTTGTAGTCTGGTTTTACTCTTAATGCGTTATTTACTTTATTCACTGTATTTACTTTCCTTCTCACGGTGGTTACGCTTTTGAAAATCTGCTGCTGTTTTCTAGATGCACTATTTATGATGTTATGCCTCATAGTATTTTTTGTTCTCTTTATTGTTATCTCCACTTACTTGTTAACATTGTTGTGGAATGCAAATACCCCAAACAGTTGCACTGTTAGGTGTTCCTGTATGTGATGCACTGACCCTTCCACCAGGTCCATAGCGCGGCTTGCCAACCTGGACGATGCCAGCCTGAGGAAGGCAGCGGAGACCACAGAGGTTCTCCTGGACCACGATAGGGAGTGGAAGCTGGGCAAATGCATCCTGCGCTTTCCGGAGATCCTGCAGAAGATCCTGGATGACCTTCTGCTCCATACGCTGTGCGACTACCTGTATGAGCTTGCCACCACGTTCACCGAGTTCTACGACAGCTGCTACTGCGTGGAGAAAGACCGCCAGACCGGTAGGGTCTATATATATATATATATATATATATATATAAAAAATGTATTTAATTTTTTGGTGGGTGACCTTGTGTATTTCAACATCAGAGACTCTATATATATATATAAACAGAATAGCAACGGACTTTGAAGAGGCCAGGTTAGAGTCTCTGATGTTGAAATACAGAAGGTCACCCACCGACGACCACCGAAAAATTCCCATATTGCATCTCTGGCTCAACATAGGTTTGGATGACCCAGAGGTATTCTAGCGTTTCCAAGTGGATGGATTTGATTACAGGGCCTAGGCTTTCTGTACAGTGAGATGCACCATTTGTTTGTGTAAATTACAGGCTAATTTTACTGTCCGTCAGTTAGCGCGAGTATGTATGCCCCCTTTAATGACGCAAGTGTTTAATTTAGCCTGTCTGGCTCATTAGGGGCTTGAACCTCAGTGTGTTTCTCCGTCATGAAGCTGTTGTTAGCTCAGGCAGGGCTGGAGGGTTCAGGAATATATATGCACATTCACTCAGGTCCGGGTTATTGATATAATGGATGTGTTATTTGTCTGATGTCTCATTAAGTGTGGCCCCTGAGCTCTTGTGTTTGTGTCAATCCCTTTTTTACTTTTTTTTTACATTTGATTGCCATTTGTGCTGCATGTCTGATTTTTCTCCCTCTCTCCGCCCCCACCCCAGGTGAAGTGGTAAAGATAAACATGTGGAGGATGTTGCTCTGTGAGGCGACAGCGGCTGTCATGGCTAAAGGCTTTGACATCCTGGGAATCAACCCAGTCCACAGGATGTGATGTTGTCACGGGAAGTGCTCCATTCATAATAATATAATAATAATAAAACATCTTTTTTCACTCATTGCAAATTCCGTATTAACAAAGATTGAAGGGTTAATTTAAAAAAACAAAAACGCTAAATTACTTATTTTCAGTGGAAAATCATTATTTTTAAATGTACCATTCAATATCCATTCTGTTATTTTATAAAGCGAAAGACCTCCCTACTCTTTCATAATAAAATATTACAGCTTAATGTTTGCGCCATCAATCATTTTAAGAGCAGATGTCACCTTTCCTGAACAGGTTAATAAATGATTTTGTTTTCAGGCTTTATGTTCAAACTTTGAAACAAATCAATTGAGATTAAATCACTACTTGTATGTAATGGTATAGCCCCACCTGCAGGTTTCTGGCATTGATGTCAATGTCACATCAACACTTCTACCTGATCAGCTCCTGGTCAGCTCCTGTCTACAGAGGCAGACTTGAGATAGATTGGCTTTCATTGACTTTAGTTTACACACCTAATGTCGGTGCAAAGCTGCTGTCTATAGTCAGACTTGGCACACAAATGGGTCTCACACTGACCTCAGTTTAGCACAGAAATTCCCAAACTTTTTGACTTATGACCCCTAAAGAGATCTTTCAGAGCTCAGGTTGCAAGTGAACCACTTTGAGGGAGTTCCAACTTTAGTATGCTCACGTTACCTTACGTAAATGTCTTGTTTATGGCACTAATTCTGCCAGGGTTAGGGGTTCCATTCTCTGTATAGCTTAACAGCTAGGGCAATGGCCCCTAAGAAAACAGAAACCTTTCGTACTTCAGAATTGCAGGTAGAGTGACGCCTTTATCATCGCTTTGTCTCCTCAGCAAAAACACTGCATTACTTCCACACTTCTGACTTTCTTAGAGCGATCGCACAGCCTGCTATTAGTGTCTGTCAGTCAGCATCACACACACTCACTTGTCATGCACTTCCAAGTTTCAACTTGAGGAAAATTGTCTGACACGAGCTGCACTGTGCAAAACTACAATTACAGCCTTTGTCTTTTCTCAACTACTGTAAGTAAGTCTTTGTTTGCACAAACTCTGTGCGGAGAACAAACCCCATTTGATGATGTTAATTATACATTACACAGACAGTCCTGAAGGCTGTAATTGTAAGTCTACTTTTACCCACAAGGCTTTGCTTTACTTTACTTCAACGAATACAAACTTGCACCACTCACAGAATGCAAAAAGCAGCCATAATCCATGATAAGTTTGAGACCCATGAGGTGAACTATTGAAATAAACACTTCTCCTTATTCGTCTGGTGTGGTGTAGAGACTTCAGGCTGATCTTGGTTCCAACCAGCATTAATTCCCTGGGTGGCTTCATGAAAGATTCATGGAGCTTCTGCAGAGGGTAGCTTTAGTTGCCGTTGAAGGACAGAGTGTTAAAGGTATTTTGACAATGGCTCCAGGATGATGAGGCTGGCATGCTGACTCAATAACACCTGCTGAGGTAATAACGTTCCCTGCCATAACGTTCCCTGATGGCCATCTTTCCATTTATTCCTTTGTTTCCTGTGTCAGAGTGGGGTGGAGATGTGGAATTGGGGTCATGACGTTGCCAGCTCGATTCCTGAGCTGAGAAAACCGAAGTAGGGTGGGTGAACGGTTAACACCCTTGAGCAAGGCGTCACAATTAGCACAGCGGAGCTGTTCCGTGGCCAACAGTAGAAAATTATGGTTTCAGATTGAAGATAGGAGAAAGGTGAGGCATTGCTTACAGAATATCTGTGCTCTGTGAAACTTACTTGCCTAAATATACTGTTTGGTATAAGAAGAAGAGGTGTTTAATAATGCCAGTCTACCTCGCAGCAGTAGCCCTACTGGAGATTACATGTTCTTAATTTTATGTCTTCAATTTTAGGTACACAATATTTTCTTAGTAGCCTACTGTGAAACCTAACACTGACAGTCTACCTATTGCGCTACACAGTGAATAGCATAGGCCTACCTGGCAATGGTGGTGCTATTTCATTCTACACAAATTCCTAAATGTATTACTACACACAACTTATGCTGATTAGCCTGAGTACAATTATGGTAAGTAGCCAATGTTTTCCAGATGCCTCAAAATTCTTAACGTGGTGTTTTCACTGTAGCTCATACTAGGGGTTTATCGTAGATTTAATTATGCAGTCTAAGAGATGAGTCAATAAGATATGTAAATACATTTATGCTAATGGTAAACTACAGTGTTTACAGCATAAATAATTTCCTAAATTCACCAAGGGAGATGATAAGGCAACACAGTGAGAGCTGGCAGTTGGTTTGTGTTGGAACTCGACAGTCTTATTCATCTGCAGTGAAGGAACACTTTCCGGCCTCCTGTGCACTCCAGGAATTACAGTCAGTATGTTCTGGCTGACAGTGGCACATACACTGAAGATATAAGATGATAAATAAATAAACAGGCAAGATGACAGAGAAATCAATATTTTAATTTGTCATTTTGTCACTGATTAAGTTTGCATTTGACACACGTTACTGTACACAGAAATAAAATATGCTTTTTCTATATTATAATTATAAAAAAATCTGTGTAATATATATTTGAATATACTGTATAATTAGTTAAATAATCTCAATGTTTTTCAGATGATCACACTTGATTTTAACCATGCTTAATTACATAGAAACTAGAATAATTACATAGAAACGCATGCTTCATTTAACAGGAAAATACAATTTATATGTCGGCACAAGAGTATGAAGCAACACATGAGTGCCACGTCAAATACGTCCTTACGAGCAAAGAGACGTGCTCCACAAGCTCCTGAAGAAAAACATAAGAAAGAATAAATACAAGTGTTATGTTTCCACAGACCCTCGGAAATGTGTCTTTTCGAATATCCGTCACAGTGCTACGATGCACACAAATGACTCTGTAAGCCCGCTGCTCTGCTTGACTTCTTTCATTTGCTTTGCTTCAGAGTGGCGCTACAGTGGCCCTGTCCCACGGAGAGGTAGATGTTGTTCATTGCTTGTCTTTGAAGTGTCACCCACACTTGTCCTGCTAAAAGGCGAGGGGCTTTCCACCCCACCTCGGGGAGTGGGGAGATCATTGCTCCATCCGTCACTCAAACGAGAGAAGATGTGCATTCCATTATGGCGGCAGGAAAGGGTGTCACTCCTGATAAAGTGGGACGCACTACCACACACAGCTCCTTTACCCTGGTCTCATCATGGCTGGCAACCGCTGTTAATCCATGATTCCAGGGACAAATCTTGTTTTTTTGCTGTCAATCTCTCTGCCTGCGGGTTTTCGACTAATGTATTATTACTACTAGTTTGTATGTTTGAGACGACAGACATCTTAAGGCTTTGGTAAGGTTCAGTCATCTGCATTTTGTTGTTGCTGCACATCATCTCAGAAAATGTAAACAGCCTATTTCAACAGATAAACAATCATACAATGAGATGTTTTGTAGTTCCTGATGGCTAAGGTCATGACATTTGCATAAATCATGAATAACTACCTACATTTTAAACACAAATTGAAGAATTGTTATGTTATGATTGTTATGATTAAATTTTTTCACCTGACATACATTTTTTCTTGATTAAATAAAAAAGTTGTGTGAGAGGCCACATTTAACATTAAGGGAGGAGTGTGGTTTTCCTGCCGTATAGGTCATATGTTGGCACCATAACAGCTTTCCTATTCCGATTATTAGGAAGTACTCCTAGTACTTAAGATATCCTCATTGAAGCATACTTCCCTTCTCTGTGAAGTTTCAAATCGGGGGGCCTATCTGCTCCCTGCTGTGTCTCTGTGCTCCCATGTGGTTTCTATTGGTTCTGGACCAGAGAAACCACCATGAAGGGTCACCGGGCGGATTTGAAAGGTTTCTATGAATCGTCCGCTGGCTACGTCCCCTCATGTATTCCGCCTCAGTTAGGAGTCGCATCACGGGCCACAGAGCATCCAGCTTTCCCCCTCCCTCACATCAAAAAGTCTTTGTAGGAGTCAATGCCCATGTTTGCACTTTCCTGTGAACTTGACTGTGAAGGGTAGCAAGCCCAGCGGGGCCATGTAGGAGCGCTGCTACTGTAGCTAGCATCTCCAAGGTCGATAGCAAAGCAACAAAGTGAGACAGAACACAGAGCTACAAAGGACCATGCAATCTCTACCTGCTGATCCATACATTTTGGAGACCCTCCCCCAGCACACTTTGGCTTTAAAACATACCAAATCCTTTGTGATTACAGGCCCCCTTACTGGGCAGTTTGCCCCCAGTCCTGTGAGGTAGAAAAGAGATGGAATCTCTTCAGCCTGTAAGCTTGTGGTTTCATTACAGCTCACGTAAAACTTCTCTCAGCAGACAGATGAGTCCAAAGTCCTGCCCAGGCCCACTTCTGGACTTGTCTCATGTCAAGTCTCATGTCTTGGTGTCCCTTTGGTCTGGTCTAAAGGAGTCTCTGATGGCCAGGAGCCTGGAAGCCAATAGATGTCCACTCACTTTCCTGTCCCACTCCTGTGAGCGCCCCCTGGAGGACACACAGAAAAGTCATTTTAATGGCGTGTTGGAAAGCACTTCAGAGAAAAGTAGAGAGCAGACAGTGCTGGTGATATGCCATATATTTATTACAAGAACAAGACATATTCATACTGTGCCTTTGACAGGGAAGGCCTGGAAATGTATAATTATTTTTTATATTGTCTCTTGGTGACAACTGGAAAGACCAAAACCTCTTAAGCCTTCAATAAAGATGTACTGTTTGTCATGTTTAATAGACGATTCACAGATGTGGTAAATCTGTGACACCACTACACATGTTACATATGACTAAAATTACACTACAACACTATCAAATCCTTTAGCAGACTTTAGCGGCTGTTGCAGCGGATAATTAGATTTATGTTGGACGTTTTTTTATAGCTTATGTTTATCACAGACGCGTTATAAACTAGACTAGTCTGTCAAGGCCTGCTTGCTCTTCTCTCAACTTTTGTTTCAAGACCTTTTAACCCTCTTCTGTGCAAATAATAGATACATTTTAGGATTTGGCCTTGAAGACTCTCTATCTCTCTCTCACAATAAGGTCGTAACATTTAATGTTTAATTTCCTTTAGAGGTGATAGGATCAGTTTGATAGAAGTATGGTATGTGTTGTTAAAATGCCGCCTGTCTTTTTTGCCTTGAAAACCCCAGCTGATGTTAGACATGAGGCAGGGAGTAAATGCTGAACATAATTTAATTTTGTAAATATTTTAAAAGAGAAATGAAAATCCTGTTCAATATGAACTCATTTCAATATTATACTGAAAGCAGGCTGTAATGTAGTCTGCCTTCATCTTTAAATTCATTAGAAAGACTGCTGTTTACTGTGTTCAAGTTCAATGAGGGGCAAAGACAGCACATACATATATATACATATATTATATACATATATTATATACACATACATTAGTTAGTACTCCTACTGCAGCAGATACATGGTTAGTACTTTTATCAATGCAGATACATGGTTAGAACCTCTACTACAGTAGATAGTAACGTTTGAACCTCTACTACAGCAGATACAAAGTATAGGGTACCTGGTGTCAGCTCGGTAGAGGTGCGTGAGCCGGCTCCTCTGGGTCCCCAGAGGCTCCAGCAGGTAGAGGCAGGAGAGGACTCGGACCCCCAGTGTCTCAGCAGGGGCCTGGGGGTGCAGCGTGGAGACCGAGGAGAGATACACCGGCCCCAGGGAGGGGTCAGACTGCCATGTCCTGGAGAAGAGGGCAGGGGAGAGAGGAAGGGGGAGGGAAAACAACAGGTTAGACGAGGGTCGGGTAAAGTAAAGTATTTTTGTTGTTGTTATTAGTAACCTAGTTTTAAGTGTATAGCTGTAATGAAACATGGATAAATTATTTTTCTCTCCAATGGTGTTTATAGTTCTTCATATACTGTTACGTTAATATATTATATTAGTATCATATAATTTAGGCCCAGGTTTGCATGTGTGACTGCAGGCCCCGTATGAAGCCTGGAGCTCGCCTGGCCTTGGTTACCTGAGCAGCAGGTACTCCTGTGGGGGTTGGCAGGCCAGCGGGTAGCATGGGCTCTGCAGGAGGTACCGGTAGATCTCGGCATCTTCGGACCGCGCCTGGACGACCTGTGCATGCCTCATGCCGGGCTCCCACAAGCTCTGCTCCCTCAACAGCCGATGGAGGAGCTCCTTCTGGGGAGAGTCCACCTCAGTAGACCCCCGCCACAACCAGAGAGGACAGCCGTCGTCCATCTGAGTAGGAGACAAAGTATCACAGTTAACAAACTAACAAATTATCCTTCAACATCCTTCGTTTGTTAGTTCTTTCCTTCCTTCCTTCCTTCCTTCCTTCCTTCCTTCCTTCCTTCCTTCCTTCCTTCCTTCCTCTCACCTTCTTAAAAGCTAGCTCAAAGTTTTCCAGAGCGGGGAGGTTCTCCCAGCCTCTCCTCTCCCTGGCCTCCCTAAGGAGGAGCTCTGTGTGCTGCTCCAGTCTGCTCCTGCTCTCCTCCTGCGTCTCCTCCCTGTGGATTCTTCCCTCCCCACGGAGGAGCTCCTGGCCCGGCCACAAGTCTGGAACCTTGGGAAATTATGGAGGAGGGTAAATATTACATGTTTGTGAGTGTGTGTGTGTGTGTGGGTGTGTGTGTGTGTGTTTGTGCGCGCACATATGTTATCACAGATGTATTTCCTGATGATGTGGTTGGTATGAGGGTCCCAGAAGCCAAAAAAAGTCTCTCTTTCTCTCGCTCTCTCTTTCCCCCCCGAGAGCGAGAGAGAGCAGGAGGGAAAGACTGGAGTAGAGGGGAGTTGGGGACATATTTTCCGGATGCACAGGTATGGTTCCACTACCTCAGGCACCTGATTTACATGTACTGTACATTAACATACTTCACGTACTGTATGTTAATGAAAAAATATTTAGAAAAGGACACAACGTCTTATTGGAAATGTATGTGTATATAAGGGCGAAAAACCGAATATTAATGAACATAATGTTAATTTAAATGTAGCAAATGAGTCCCTCTCTCTACCTGGAAGAGGCGGTTGCCCGTGCTAATCATGTGAGCCAATGCCTGCGTGGCGGCCAGGTTCTCACTCAGATCCCTCTGATCCGGACGACCCAGGCTGGACTTCCTGTGGCCTGGCCTATCAGAGAAAACCAGGGAGTGGATAGGAAGGGTTATTTGACAGCTGCTGAGACTAATGATGATCTGTTCATAATCCACCAGATCACTCATATCGATCTGATATTTAATTTGAGTCTTTTGCCGTCATAAGAAGCCAAAACATAAGAAGGGAAAACATACCGCCAAGACAAACAGCTCTGCCACGTCTTAAACCCTTTGCAATCAATGCTCATATGTAGAGCTGCAGTTCTATAATTTGATTGGATGGCTGGCCAAAGTTTTCACTTTGTTTTGTAATGTAAATAAACAGAATCAAAGATCTGTCTGACGTCTGTCTGTCTCTCTCTTTTTGTCTTTTGTCTTTTGTGTGTGTGTGTGTGTGTGTGTGACACACACACACACACACACACACACACACATCTGCACACAGCAGCACAGGAACCCACTTGTCCTGTGTGTCACCCTGCATGTCCAAGAAAGCCACAGAAATAAGCAAACCTCTCTACAGGAACAGCTAACAATGCCTCTCCTTTATCCTTTGGGTGTCTGTGTGTGTGTGTGTGTAGGGGGGGGGGTGCGTGTGTCATATAGAATGAAAAAAGAACAAGCACCAAAATCCGCGTTCTGCTGCAGGATAGTCAATTTCACAACAACAATCCTAAAAGATTAAGATTTGTGTTGCAGGGCTGTGTGTGTATAAATAAATAAATAAATAATAACTACGAGCGGGAGGGATGGAAGTAAAGTGAACACACATGGCACAAGAGGACATTTTCTCCTCCATTATTTCCAACAGAAAGAAGGATGAGATTCCAGCACGGGCTGGCTGGGAGGCCAGGGAGGCTCAGAGGGGAGATTGTTTTGTTGTTTTATGCATCGAGAGACTGGAGGAAGACACTATTGCTACAGAGGCGAGGAACAGGAGGGGAGATGAGGGGGATAGGAGATGATTTAGTTGAGCAGACTCCGTGTATTATGTTTTAGATAGCTGAGTTTTCATTTAGAGATAGATTTGAGGTGTTATATACTTATGATTAATATTGATTTACAGTGTTGGTATTCTTCTACTGTCGTCGTTATGTCTGTTATCTGGCTGTAAAATAAATGTCCTATTAAGGTGAATAAAGATTGACAAGAAGCAGAACTGAGGATTAAGGAACTGGAAAGAATGGAGATTAAAAAGCTGGAATGAATGGAGAGAGACCATTTAAACGACTAGACAGAATATGTATGTATTTTTGTACACGACTGCCTATCTCAATGTTGTTTTGTATTGAAATGGGAATCTGACGTAGCGTTGCTGTACCTAGCATGTCGAGTATCTTAGCATTAAACGTAACATGTAGTTTAGCATATAGCCTAGATGTTGCTTGCCTGGCCCCACTGGTCTCTCTCTTCAGGGTGTTAAGATGGAAGAGGGAGGGCGCCAGACACACTGCGATGTTGGTGGGGGTCATGTGATTCTCCTCCACACAGGAAACAACGTCGCGCAGGAAGAGGAGCAGCGTCTGTAGTGCCTCCCTGTTCTCGTCCGGGAGAAGCAAGATGGCAGCTTGGGCCGCCACAAGTTGTTGATCTTTGGGGAAATCTGTAGATAGAAAAACCTCTCTATTACTCTGGATGGACCTCTATTGTGTTGTAAGAACAGGCAGACAGGTAGACAGAGATAGATTACACTGGTAGATGTGGAGGAAACACTGGCACAGCTGGTTGGTGAAGATCGGTTCGGGCAAGTCTCTGAAGTACTGCTTCATCAGATCTGCCACATCGAAGGCAGACTGGCCTTGGTAGTCCACAGCATCCGGATCAGACTCCACCCGCCCTCGCAGGGCCTGTATCCGGGACCTCACCCCAGACCTGCGAAACAGACCCACCTGGAGGGGAGAGAAGTAAGAAAAAATAAATATATATAGGCAGTAAAGGCTGTATGTATACAGTATATCACAATGCAACGTTTAGGTTAGTTAGTTTAACAATGCCGTTGTGTTACCTGGTCCAGACACTGTGTCCTCAGGTAGAGCAGAGCCCTGAGGATGCTGGGAGGAAGAGGATGGCCTGTCTGCTGGGCGATGTGGAGAAGAGGAACCCCAAACACTCTCCTGCCCTTCATCTCCAGCCTGGTCTCCCTCAGGGGCCTAGGAAGTGTCCTGAAGGACAGACAGAAAAAGACGGATAAGTAAGCAGACAGACAGAGACAGATGTATCCAATCACTGAAATGTCACAGGATTTTATTAATAAAGGTTCTGAAAAATAATACACTTAAAATATTCTGCAAAATGACTTTTTCTTTCATTTATTTGTCCTAAAAAACTTTGAGATTGGTATAATGCAGTATGAATAATATACTATAATATAGTTCATAGTTCATAATATAGTTCCAATAAATAAACGCAAACAGACAGATAGAACGCCAATAGCAGTTGCGTTATCACAAATAGTTGATTTTAAAGTCTTTCTTTTTGCCTTCCAAGCAAAGTATTTCCGGGTTTAGCAGATGTCTTAATCAATAGCTAATTATTGTATTTTGAATCAGTAATTTTGGCTTCAGCGACAGACTTATTCAAATGACAAGACTAATTACTTGCACTGTAACCCATCAATTTTAGATATATTTGCCTTTTTCGGCCCACAAGTTTATTTGTTTGTTAGAATCAGGACTAAATCAGCACAAGATTCTTACGGCACTCCCGAACCTTCAATAAAGATTAATGTTATCCACAATGCCTCTCTCTTATTGTCACACTTGCTAAAGTGCTCTGTGACAAGTATGTGTAGCCCACATAGGGGGTAGGAAGAAGGCTGTGTGATATATGCAGCGGACACACAAATAGTGGTGAGAGAACATGCTTCTGTGAGAGAGAGATAAAGAAAGAATGAAAGATAAATAGAGAGACCAGTGGAGAAACGAAGACCTATTCCTTTTGTAGTTAGCTCAGCGATTGTTAAAACAAATAGGGCAATTACTTTACAGAAAAGAAAGACATTAATAAAGGGTGATGTAAGGAGATAAAGAAACAAGAATGAGTAGAATAGTAGTTCTCCAACTCCATGGACCCCCAGAGGATATTGGTGAAAAAGTCCTCTAAATGTATTTGCCATTGACCTAACCTTATAAGTGTTCCTTTCTCCCCTCCCATCCCAATATTTCACACAGCCTGCAGCCTCTATATAGTCACACCTGGTCCCTGACAGCAGCCCCACCAACAATTACTACCATCTAAACATCCCTTGCTGTACTTTGTGTATATGATATGGCAACCTTTCCTAGGGACATTTTGTCAGTTTACTTGTTGAGGTTCATATTTCCGCAGAGCACAGCTCAGAGTCAGCAGACGGTGGCGAGCCAGCCTTCAATCTTGAGTTAGAGGAGGGCAAAGCTCCCTCTGATTTCCCCAGGACCCCAAATTCAAGGTAAGGCTTTGTCACCGAGCCATGAGTGTGAACTATTCCTCCTCTCTACAGAGGAGCTTCATCTCTTCTTGAAGTGTACTGTTGTTTTTTGTTTTGTTTTATTTTGTTATCTTTCAGGAGGGGAGGCAAGGTTGAACCGCCTCTATGAATAATGAATGAAGTGAAATATTTACTGCCTGAAATATTTAGCCAACTGCCTGCTCTCTCCCTCCCTCCGCTTAGCTTTTTTGAAGAAGTTAAGCACATCCAGAACTTCTCTTTGCCGGTGAATTTTGAGTGAGTGAGTTAAAAAGAGCGACCATAAGTGAAAATGCAGTGGAGGTTTTGCTAGAAGCAAATCCTCCCTCCCCTTCCCTCCATGCCATCTGTCCTACAGCCCTGCACTCCTCCATCGCTCTGTGTTGGGCTATCCACCTTTTCTTGTCTTTACTGCCTCTCCCCCAATGTCTGTTTTTCTCCTGTCTCTTTCCTTTCCTCTCTTCTCTTCTCCCCTCATCTCATGTCTTCTCCTCTCCTCCCCTCCCCTCTTTAAGCCTACAACACTTGAAGTACCCTACAGTACCCTAATGTACTTAATGGACAGTCAGAAGTCAGAAGTCTGTTCCTTACTGTTACGTTACTAATGGCGGGAGTAATAATATTAACAGTAACAGAGAGACAATGGAACAGAGCAGATGATACAGATGAGGCAAAATAAACAAAATAAAAAGATATGATACAGAATTAAGCCAAAGAAAAGTCTACTCGGCCCAGAATCCATGAGCAAGGCATTCCTCCTGTGTCCCTAAACCCACTGCTCTTACCAGCTCCAGCCTTGTTTGCTGGACGGGGAGTGTTTGTCCATCAGGGAGGTCAGTTTGAGGAGGGAAAGTTTCTGGAGGAGGTGGAGGCTAGAGACAGACTGGCTCTCCAGCCCCGGGCAGGGAGGAGCAGGGTGGAGGGGAAGTTTCTGGCTCCCTCTGTTGTCGGAAGTACAGGAGTAGTAAATATGTGGGCTTTAGAAATATGAAATACTTACTTCATGTTAACAACAACAACAATGGCAAGTTTCTATCATTACATTCTACTGATAAAATAAAAAAACATAAAATAAAAAACGGCCTTAACAAAACAAACCAATACAAACTACTCTATTGCTATTGCTGTTTTGGCAAATCAACCATAAGAAGCAGCAAATGACAATTAAAAAGTCCCATATTGTAGCTTTAAAGACCCTAAAGCTAAACTCTAAAGCACACTGCCACACTCACCTTCTGCTGGGCTGTGGCGTCTTCGTCTTCCGATCCTCTTCGTCTGCTGGTGCCTTCTCTGGTGAGTTCTCCAGCTCATCGGGGGCTGTGACCTCCAGATGGATGTGGCTGGGCGAGGCGGAGCCCTCGGAGAGGGAGTCACTGGGGGTACCTCTCTGAGAGTCATCCTCTGACAGGCTTTCGGACCAGGAGGATACCAACTGCTGCAGGTGGCTGATCCTCTTCATCACGCCGTCCAGAGCCAAGAAGACGTCTTCATCGGTCAGCAGAGAACTCACCTGATGGGTTAATATGTGTTTGGACTATAATAATAAACCTTATTTTTATCGCAACTACCAACTGCTTTACATGGCATAAAAAATAAATTAAATTACATGATTATGATTAGTAAACAATTAACCATCCCTACAATAACAATACAACAATTAACATAGACATAGGTTAATTAAAAACAATGAATAAGATAATAATATAAAAAATAAATAAAATAAAGTGTGGCAGTCCATAATGTAAATCAAGTAAATGAGAACTGTCCAACAAAACAAAATTAACATTTGGGCTCATTACATTGCTATTTACTGTAAATAGTTTGTTACCATTGCTAGCATTTTGTGGCTAATGCATTATGGGGTCTAATCAGAATATTATCATCAGTGGGTGCCAATTGCTTTGTGGAATTAGACTCTTCAAATATTAATGTTGTTAATTAATTAAAGCAATAAATCTCAAAGAAAGTGGCCAAGCTTTAAATGTTTATACAAGCTAGCAAGTAGGCACTGTGCACTGTGCACATGCACTCACGCACTTAGTACACACTCACACACTTAGCACACACACGCACACACACACACCTATCCTAAATACCAACCACTCCTGTCTGTCTGTTCTGCTAACTGTGTACTTTGTACAAATTGTGCTTCAGCTGTAGGAATAATTTTATGTAGATTTATAGCATATACATCTATATCTATAATGTACATTTTGTTGAAGATAGTACAGTAAAATTAACAATCAAAATATAACCCACACTTGGCCCCCTGGAAATGATGTTGACAAAGTTTTTTTGTGATTAGGACCAGTAAATATTATTTTCTTAAATATATTTTAAGAATGACCTCCTAATTTGAATGTATATATATTTCTATAATTGTATTGTTATTTGAATGTACCTTTTTCTTTTTATACTTTTATCTGTTCCAGTGCACTGTAATGCATTTTTATGTATGTATGACATGTACTGTATATAAGAAGTGTATATTTTGAATGACGGATTGATTGATTTGTTGATTAGAGTCCTTCAGTAAGAAACCATGTGACCCACCTCCATCTCCTGGCTTGTCAGCTCTGCATCGCTGCCCTCGCTGTCAGCAGGGGCCCGGTCCGGCACGTTGTCATAGAAACTGGCCCGATGGGCCATAAGGGCAAGAGGGCTGGGAGCCCCGGCATCTGGGGAGCAAGAGGAGGAGGAGGGGTCTTGGCTGTTGGTCGTGGGGGGCGATCCACCGGCACGACAACTGTGTCTGCTTCCGCGGTAACCGTGGAAACTGCCAGTCCTCCAGTTGACGGAGGTGTGGTCGATGATGGAGGTCAGGGCGGGGTCTTTGTGGGCCAGCGAGGTGGGGAACGTTCCCGGTTTGTGGCCCTGGGGGATCTGGAAGACCGGACTCTCCTGCATACGGTTGGTGCTGTCAGCGTTGTTTGTCTGGTGTCTGTAGGCCTGAGAGGGTCAACGCATGGATGGAATTAAATACAGAATAGGATAGAATGAAGGATGGATAGAACCAAAAGAAATGAATAGTGCATTTCAATAGAAATATTTGTGAAAAAAATTACAATAATATACTTTTTTTCACATTCTTCTTGTGGTTGAAAGTTACAAAAAATCTTGTTTATCTTGTGAAACTCCAAGAGCATTTGCCCCTCCTGCAGTGCTAAGTGGCTGGTCCTCTTGCTACTCCACACCTCCACCCCCTATTAGACCGCTCACCTTTTTCTGGACAGTTGTGTTTCAGAACGTTCTCAGTGAGCTGGGCAGGATAATTGTTTCTTACTGGACCTTCCAGGATACTGACCTCCCCGTGGTCCTGAAGGTCTCTCTGGAGGTTCAGGTTGTTGGACCGTTTACAGTTGCTCCTGACACGGGTAACTGGACTAGGAGTACTAGGTGTGCTGCTGCTCTCTGATTGGCTGCTGCAGCTGCTTGGGATCTGGGGAGAGGAGGGACAGGACGAGCTACCGGGCTGGACCTGCAAACTGTACACACACCACGTAGATCATGTTAAAAACCTAAACAATCCCAGAAAATGACACTTCACAAATGACAACTGTGACACGCGCATTCAAACAAGGTGCCTATAAATCACCAATAAAACCCTTTGATCTTGTTCCATGATACAAGAACTGAACAACCCTAGTACAAGAAGAATCTAGAACATTTGAGAACATTCTCACCTGGCCAGACTGTCCTCTGCTGGTGGCCCGTGTTGGAGCAGGAGCGGCCCGCTTATCCCCAAACGGGCCCGACTCCCGCTCTTCTGACCATGGGGGAGCAGTGCGGAGGTTCCTCTCAACCTGAGCTTCTCCATTCTCTTCAGGAGACTGGGGCCCCTTTTCTTGGGAGGCTTCTCCTGGAGGCAGTGCTCCGCCTCTAGGCTAGCGCTGGAGGAGCCTCTGCCAGGGGAGGGGGGCCCGCTGAACGAGTTGTCCAGTGACGGGGTCTTGTTGGTGGATGTGGAGCAGCGAGACGAGCTCCTGCTGGTCTCCAGGTCATCTGTGGCGCTGGTGGTACTGGGAGAACTGGTGGTGGCGATGCTGTGGCCCTTCCGGAGCCCCTCCTGGCCTTCGATCTCGCTGCTGCTGGTGCTGTGAAGGGAGCAGGCATCATGGTGGTCGCTGGCATCTGGCAGGGTTGCTTCCTGTGTTTGAGCAGAGTCAGCGAGTCGTCTCCAATGGTGCGTTCGCCTGTCGTAGCTCCAGTTGGGGCTGATGGAGCAGTGGACGTCCTCCTCGCTGTCTCCTCCCTGGGGAGGGATTTGAAGAGAGGATAGAGGTCATTGGACAGCTTTGATCATGATGTCATCATCCAGAACCTTCTTCTTCTATGCAGGTTTTACTGGTAGCTAAATGCTACACTTGCAGTTTCTGGTACTTCACCAAATGTCCACCAGGGCCCTGAAACTCAGATTATCCAGGGGCCACTTACCAAGTAGTGGTGGCGGTAATATCAGATTTACTTCTGTACATTTGCAAAATAAGAAAAACTATTTCTTATTTTGTGTGTAAATACACTGCAATCTACTGTATGCTGTAGGGCAACAATTCATTTTATTCAATTCAACAATTCAAACTCTAGGTGCAATTTTACACAACGCCTCTGCACAAACAGGCCGTGTTCCTTCTAAAACAGAGAGCATGATTCTTATAATTCTGTGTACATAATACAGTCTCTCTCATAATACAGTCCCCCCCCCCCTCTCTCTCTCTCTCTCTCTCTTCTCTTCTCAGCTACCAGGTCCCTCCTG
>JAODLI010020674.1:0-22169 GCA_027575585.1 Percopsis omiscomaycus
ACGTTGTGGCGTTCTAAGCAGCGAATCTCTTATGTGGAAGACATTGTTATAAAGATCGCTAATTGCAAACTACAGTGTATATGCCGGTAGTCTCTTGCATACAGAAATAGACGACACGCCCACAAGGCACTGAGACGTGTCTGCAAAAAGTGAAAAGCAGTACCTTTATACTTTGTATAAATAAGCTTGCTTCGAGCTCCACTAGCCCTTTGGTTCTGTGGGATGTGCTACCTTGAACTAGTGAACTTGATGTGTCACTTATCGAGGTGTATGTTGTACATGCTTTGCAGTATAATTTTCCGTAAAAAGTGGCCAAGAATTGGTTGCCAATTTCTCAAAATGGTTGCAAGTGGTAACCTGGCAACCGTTACTGTCGAGCCCTGCACTGCTTTCGCTAGAGATTGGGAAGAGATGGAAAAACAAGCTTAGTTCAAAAGTAAACTGAACTATTCCCTTTGTCATTACAGCAGTGTCAAGAACCTGAATTAGGTCGATGTTTAAAAATGGCTGCTGAAATGGGTGCTTTGTCATTGTTGTTATGGGTCACTGATTTCACTAGGTCACCTTCTGTAACTTTTCACATGTTTATGATTGTGACCAACACCTCTTCCATCCTGGTCTGCATGTTCCCCTATTTTCCTTAAATAGAAGATATGAACTTTATATTTCCCCAATTTGCTTAATATTAATATGAATCAATTAGGTTTGAGGGAACTTACAATTTACTGTGCTCCAATTCCTAATCAGCAGCTAGTACTTCCACTTGTATTTGGGATCGTTATTGCCAATTTAATAATTAATTATGAATAAAATGACTCTATGTGGGTCAGTGGCACATACATATTTACATTAAAGTAATGTGCAAAAAAAAAGATTTATCTAAATTGATAGGTAGGTCTTTCAACCAAGTGCGTGGTACTAGAAATGGTAGTTTGATTAACCAGGTGGTTAGCTTGGCATGCCCGCAGAGCAAAGCTGGTCCTGTATGTTTCAGGGACAGTGTCACAGTAGGGTGTCTCTG
This sequence comes from Percopsis omiscomaycus, assembly GCA_027575585.1. Taxonomy (NCBI): domain Eukaryota; kingdom Metazoa; phylum Chordata; class Actinopteri; order Percopsiformes; family Percopsidae; genus Percopsis; species Percopsis omiscomaycus. Next base: position 1,022 of record JAODLI010020674.1, read on the forward strand.
AGAGCTGATTGGACCAGATGGTTCTTCCTTATGTCTCTCTGACCTTTCCACAGTTGTCCATTTTGTCATCTGTTTCCATTCCTTCCCGACCAAACTTCCCAGCAGGCCAGATGGCACGATGGTTTGGAGCTGGAGGGATGACTGAAATATGGAAGGATTTCCAGGAAGGCAATCTCAGTAGAACAGCACATTCCTCTAACACGCCGGCTAGTTTTTCACACGCTGTAAATAACTCATCAGATCAGTTGCACTGATTATATAAAAATAAATAAAGAATTGTCCGATTGAGAGATATGTTGGAGAAGGATCGGAGACACCATCACAGGTGTCAGGCTGAACCTCCTCTACAAGAAGAAGAGAGTCAATGACTACATATTAGCAGTTATAAATTAGTGTGAGAAATGAATTGGGATTCATTACTATAACTATGTGAACGCCACTGACATCATTACGTACAGTACACATGCTTAATCAAGTTTTTCAAATTAATTTCTTCAGGTGTCCCGGGGCAACATTTGAGGGGAAATTACCTCAGTGAGACACAGGGGACTGGTTTCACCTCAAACGATTGGTCCACCAGAGAGGAAAGGCATCGCCCTGCTGAGGTTTTACTTTGAGCAGTGTCTGGCCGTTTGAACAGGGTTATAACTTGTTTTCACAAAGATCTCATTCACGATAGCAGAATGTCCATCATTTCAATATATGTCAGGCCGGTGGAACATAAATATTTACATTGTTTAACTCTCAAAGGACTTCATTATAATTGCTGGCTGTCTACGTTTTATTTGTAATGTGTTTGCACAGTAAATCTACGCCCTACTGTTTGGATAGTGGCACTAAGCATAACTCTCTTGAGGACTTAAGTGGTTAATAGCCGTGCATGTGTGCATGCAGTCTGTGTGTGTGTGTCTTCCTGGACTCCAGTCCCATGGTGACGATCACAATATCCTGTTAGAAACAGGAACGGCTCTGTAAACATGAATGTTTACTTGGCGATCCAGCCAAAATCTACACTAGAAAAAGTCCTCACACTTAACATGCCCCGACTCTACCTATTTCATTATTTATCAAGGTAATATGCTGGGATTATCTGATGGTACCAAAGTGTGTTTAGTCTTTATGGTCTATTGAAACGTGTTTGGCTGTGAGAATAGATTATGTTGGTACAGGGAGAAAAGATGACAGAGGCTTTATTGGGTATGTGTGTTCTTCGTCAGCACAGTTGGCTCACATAAAATGGTAACGTGACTTTGTAGCTACACCCTCTCAGCGTGGATTACTGCAGCTGACCCAATGCTAACCTTATCTTGTAAACATAAAATAGCTCATTCTATACCTACTGAACACTATGGATCTCCGTCACATGTAAGTGTACATGGTTTAAAACATACATAAGTTAGCATATATTCATTTTTATGTATATGAAATATTTTTGGGTGTTAAACATTGCTTAGTGGACCTTATTTTTTAAAACTGTAGGTCCCAATTGCATTACATTTTCTGCATATTTTTCCCACCATGACATAATTCTTCATTTGAAATATTTAATAGCAGCTTTTTATTTATTTTTTATTTAACACTCATAATACACACACTATACACACTCCTCAGGGGCCCTTTGGACTCCCCAGAAAGCGAAGCAGATTCTGCAAAAGATATTTGAACTACTGACTGCCTCCTTTATAGCAGCAGGAATTTATAAAAGCCTTTTTTGTGGATTTATTTCTCTCTTGGTGACCAAAATGGCTCAGTCCCTTGATAGTTGATAGCTACTTTTGACTGGGCAATGGCTCAAAGCGTCATTCAGCAGAGGCTCATAGGGACACCGGAAAAGCCTTGTGTCACATGGGTCACTGAAAAAAAATGCCTTTGCGAGTAGGAAGTGGAGAATGAAGATTCTTTGAAAACCCTTTGGAACTTTATGAACTGTAATGTCCCTTCAGACTCAATCAGCCATTGTTGTCTAAGGTCAGCTGTTGGCGAAACATTGCTGTGCTATTGCTGTACTGTGTGAGTCCAGTTTATTCACTTTCTAGCAACATTTCAGTATTAAAATATATTTATCAACAGTGAAAATAAAAACTGTTAATATTAGTCTTTGTCATAAAACAATTGATCAGGACATATCACAATAAGATTTGCCAAAGATTTGCAGAAATGGTAAAAAGCCCACATGCCATCACAAGACAAATAACTAGGGCAGGTCCAGGGTTCTGTGTTTGGACAGCAGTTTCAACTCCTCTAGTCAATGAGGCCTCCTGTCCTGTTTATGTATGGCTTCATTTCAAATATGTCTCTCCCACTCACTTGCAACCAGCTACATGACATTGTCACAGTTTATGCTTTAACTTCACATAAGAGGTTTTTGGTGTGAATGTTTTTACCACACAGACAGTTAGCTCACTGTAGGATCTAGCTAACAGGTACAAGTGTTAATCTTTAAGACGTTTCAACAGTCTATGTTTGTGAATACTGTCCAAGGATGTGAATACTGTCCAATTATCTGGCAAACCTGGCAAAAAAAACAAATATGCCAGAGGAAATCATACACTCAATGAGTAGATACATTTGTACCTTAGTCAAACAGTGAGTTTTATGTAAAGGTCTCTCCCTGAAGACCCTGAAAGACAAATGAAAGTTCAAGTAGCTTCATTATGGATTAATGGGTTTGTATAAAAGTATTGGGGGGTAGGGAGGAAAAATAAATAAAAAGAAATCTAGATTATACGTCACAGTAAATTAACGTTGTACTGAGAAGATTTTTTGTCCAAATGTGTCTCTCTATCCTATAACGTTTAACTCTGTTTTGTGTTCCATAATAAGGCATCCTCTTAAGTCGAACTGTGGCCCTTGGGTCATGTTGTTCCCTTTGTTTAGACATTGGCTCTGGGCCATGCAGTCATTTCTTGTTCCTGTTAGGGTCCCCTGAACCTTGGCCTGGGACGCTGGTTGCTTCGCGCCGGCACCCTGCTGCTATCTGTTTTTAGACAGCTGACACATACCTGTCCATGCACACGCACGCACAAACACCTCAAGATAACATTCTTTGGTGACTGTATTAGTATATAATCACTAATCTTATTACAGGGAAAATTATTATCGAGGAAATCATATTAGCACTGTATCAGCCAAAGGAATACGTTGACTCCACTCTAAGGCAATGGTACAAAACTAGCACATTTGTTGTGTCTGTGTGGCTGGGTTGCAAAACCACGTAGGAAGTTAGTGAGTGTGACCTGTTGCTGCAAACTTCCCCATTTGTATCTTTTACATCCGCATTTATAGAGAATTATTTTTTTGTCAGTTAATGGTAGCCTGCAATGCGTGATGTGCTTCTTCTAAACATAAAAGCAATTTTTTAAATGTAAATAAAACCAGGGCCAGTTCCACTCAAACACATCCATCATCAGGTCTGGTTCTAGAACCCTCTGACAGGGCGGGCAGGCCATTCTCTTACAGTAGTTTGTGGAACAAAAAACTGGGGTGCAAAAAACTACTTTGGAGGGAAGTTATGCACAGTTCCTAAAGAACACCTGTGTACCACCTTGAGAAACCTATGAAGGGGCTGAAGTTCCTCTCTACTATCTGATGGATAACATCGCTTTGAGTGTTTCAATTCTTCATTCTTCTTCATTCTTCATCCTTCATCCTTCATCCTTTTAAAGTGAAAGGTTTACACCCACAAACACTGTGATACCTGGACCGAGGTCTAAGTGCTGCCCTGTGTTGATTGTGTTTCAGGGGAGCCTTCTCTGAGGTAGTCCTGGCGGAGGAGAAGAGGACCCAGAAATTAGTGGCCATTAAATGCATCCCTAAGAAAGCCCTAGAAGGAAAGGAGAACAGTATTGAAAATGAGATTGCTGTCCTGCACAAGTGAGTGGTCCTTTCTGAGGTCTAAATGCCATATAACTTTATGCAACACTTGAAGACTTAACACGCCTGCAGGACCTGGTTAACTTCACAGCAGTAGTTACACTACTGCCCTTGTTTGCATAGATTCATTACCTCAATGTAAATACACATACTGATGTTTGAATGCTGTCCTGATGTTTAGTGAACCGAATATATCATTGTTGTTGTTTTTCAACCTCCATTTGGTTATATTCTATCTCAAGACACATCTAAGACCCTAGTTAAAGCACTGAATTGGTTTGACTTAGAAATCCAATGAAATCAAGAAAACACTTCCACCAGTGCCCTGGACACATTAGAAGTATGTTTTTTAGGGAAACCCAATGGAGGATGAAAAGATAAAACCTACATTTGCCTCAATAAAGCTGCTGTAGGTAGGATTTGAGAGTTGCAACGATAGCTAGCTAAAAAAGAACAACAAGAGAGTAACAACCCAAAAACCCACCTCGCCCTTCTCTGCTCTCTCCCCCTGGAGCCCCTATTAGCACAATTGACAAAGCTATTGTAGCTGTGTGTACGCATTCATGTGATTGACAGGCAAGGTAGATTTCCCAGAGCCATCAGACTAACTACAAACTATCAACCTACCTTCTCACAGAGCATTTCACTCCCTGATAGCTGACAGATGTCTATGGCATTTCTAAGAAATTACACTAAATGTATAGCTCTGATTCAGCTTTAAACTTTCTTTGTTATACACCACACAGAAGTATAACTTCCAGTGCAAAGTGATGGCAATTTTAAAGGCCCTAAAACTGTTGGGTAGATAGACCTATTGGAGTCAAACAATTTACTTTTATTAAATAATTTTGTAACAAGAGATGGGGGGATAATTTTTGCAGCGTATAACTGAGGCTGCCAAAATCCCTACAAAATCCTCCCTGTTGTGACTACAATCATGTGCTTTCTAGGGTACCCTCTTGACAAAAAAAATGTCAGCAGAATCAATTGCATGTGTCTCTGACATTGCAAACAAGAGATAGGACGGGTGGGGGGGGGGTTAATTACGTCAGCGAAGGGAAGAAAAACTGAACAACAAGTGAACTTTCTATGGCTTTGAGACTTTTTGAGATTTTATCCGCTGTGGAGATGAATCGACTACAAGGCCATTTGGAGGAGGCAATTAAAACCAGTGGAATCATCATGAGAGGCAAGTGTTACGGCATCGAGTGAACCGCGGTGGTCTACCTCGAGGGCACATGCCTATCAAGTGCACTCGCCATGGTGCAAAACCTGCTTGTGCGTGCGAGACAATCTTTTAAGGTAGACAAGACCAATGGAGAGAGGAGCAATGGATTGAGCACAAGTGATTTGATATATGAGTTGACGTTATAAAAAGTTTATTGTAAACGATAAATTAGGAGGTGCTGTTTTTATTACAATTACAATTAGGTCATTTAGCAGACGCTTTTATCCAAAGCGACTTACAATTACATGATGCTATTACATGGAGCAGAATCACCACCTTCCTTTTCAATTCACACGCTTTATCACCTGTATATTTAACAAGGATTTTGTTCCTTGATAAATATTCAGCCAAACCGCTTTGATGCAAACCATAAATGCTGCCTTACAAAAATAGCATTTAATGAAAAAGTGAAGCTCATAATTAATCAAACCAACAGTAATTTAGTAAAGTGACCTTTGATTTTATCAAATACAATGAAATTTATAACCAATTAAAAATTACAAAATATTTTTTTATTCACATGATAATGTATCAACCCCATTTTAATCAAATTATAACTTCCACCCCTCATACAATACCATTCATTCAATCATAACTAATTAACTAATAACTCATCCCATTATTTCTTCTTCAATAGCCAGTGCTGCATTGGTACAGGTCATACAGTACAGTTCTAGAGACAAAGCCAAGTCCCAATAATTGTGGCGTAGTTCAAATACCTCTCCTTAGAAGTGGGGAATTACAGGCCATAGCGGAAAAGACTGAACAACATGGGCATATGGGCTTTAAGCTATTTATAGAGCCCACGTTGCCTGGGTTACGGGCGACACACAACCCTTGTCAATATACAGACGTCCTCAGGTGAGAATGCTGGAATGAGAGAGGTAGATGGAGAAAAGAGGTTGTTATAAGAGAACAGGTCTGAGGATCATTACTGACTCTTCAGAGTTTGAGAGGCACATTTACCATTCTCTTCCGATGGTATGTACAGTATATTGCAGGCACACCAAACTTCCCTCAAGCATAGGATACATCTGTCAAGGTATCCCTCTCTTATAAACATGCAGAGTGGAAACTCCTCCCCTTTTACCATATAGGTCCAAAGACAGAGATATAGTTTGACTGCTGAACGTGATAATCCAGTAGGTCCATGAGCAGATGATAATGGTATTTAGTGTGATATGGCCATGTATAACAACAGTTAAAAACAGCTGTGCAATGGGTCATGCAGGTTAGCGGTTTTAATGCAAACTCATACAAAAGGATCCGCCCATTACTTTATTATTAGACCAAACCTATAGACACGCGCAAGCACACACACCCACATTCATCCCTCACAGACTTTGACCAGCAGATAACCTTTGGCTGCTTTTGGACACCACTATCTCTTCTCTCCCTACATCCCTTCATTGTTTTTGTTCAAACTCTGGAGGTAGGCCTTCTGCCCTTGATTTGCTAGCTAGCTAGCTCGTCTAGTATTTTGCTAGGCAGCTAATGATTTTTAATTGCAATTAATTTATAGACTGGCATTACAATTGTTATAAACTACAAAATTATGGTACATGTAGTTTACCAAAGTGTGCGTTAGGTCATCACGATTATCCAACGACCACACCCACTAACCTCTGTGTGTAATCTGGCTATAATTTGTTGCTATAGCCAGATTCCTGATGGGCATTGGGATGAATGCATTACATAGTGGGGATGCAATTCCTTCGGCTGGATGACAGGGGGCAGCATGTCATGGGACAATGGTATGGACCTATAAGCATATAGACTTTGACCTGTTGACCTACCGATTCCAACGGCATTGTCACAGGATGTTGCCAAGTGATGTTGCCGAGGTTGAATTCGTATAAATACAGAAGTAGTAGCCAGAGAAATATATCAAACTGCTATTTAACGTTTAGAATGGGTGAGTCTTAATGTTTTGTTGTGTGCACGTGTCTGCAATCCTGGCTGAATGCCATTTTCTGGAGCTCCGACGTGTTAGCCATCAGATTACTCACCGTCTGTAGGGGAGAGTTTTTGATCCGCTGTCTTGCTATCCAAGTTACTGGCCTTTTCTTTTACATTTGAACCAGCATCATTCATCCATTCACAGATCCATCTATTGTCTCTTCGTAACTCAGAGCAGATGAATGAATGTCCCCTCCTCCTCTTAGACAGCGTCCTCGGGTGGATGTTAGTCACTAATATGACATGAGTCATAGATGGCCAACTCTGGTGCAGTGAAGAGACTTAACCTTGTATTTTCAATTGTCCATCCTCCTCCAACTCAACTCAACAGCCCACACACACACGTGCATTGCTTACAGACATAATGTGTATGCCCACACACACACACGGACAGGAGTAGCAGGATAGGAGGAGACAGCAGGAGAGAGGGGGGAATTGGTTGCAAAGTGCAGCGTGAGGAGACACAGGACACAGCTCTTGTTATGCTAACGAGCTCATCTTCACTACTGCTTCACCAAGTGTGGTGCAACATGCTCCAGTGCTTACAGAGAGCTGTGTGCCCCAGTAGACTGCTCTTACGTCAGAGTAGGAAAATGCTTGACACGGAAAAGGTCACACCAAGGCATTGGTAACTTCTTACAAGATGGAGTAAACGAAGGATTAGGTTAGCTGTGACTAACAATGTATAATTTTTACTCCAGTTACTTAGTGTGTGCCGTAAAAGTGCCGTATGAGGTGAAGCATAGTAAAGGCCATCACACACACACACACACACACACACACACACACACACACACACACACACACACACACACACACAGTTAATCTGGCAGATTAGACCTCTCCTCAGGCGGACCAGTGCCATATACATTTGCCTACTGAAGACTGTGCGGTATCTTTTATACCGTGGCACATTGAATAAATATGTCTTATTTATTTTAAATACTATAAAGTGATACAGTATATACTGCTGATATCATGATATTGTAACCATTATAGAATATACATTTGTTGAGATCAGCAAATTGTATGCTCAAAAGAACCAATCACAAAGAAGGTGTCAGTTGTCCCGCCATAACAAGGCACAGCAAAACTAGGAGGGTCAGGGAGATGTCAATCAAGCGGGGTCTGTACACACCCACACGGTCCTGATAAATGGTCTAATCAGGCAGTTTAACTCCAAAAACCCATGTGGGTGGACAGTGGCTTTAATTTATCTAGTTAAAGATCAATAGCTCTTCCGTCCATGTCAGTGCATGTCAGTGCGTGTGTGTGTTTGTGTGTGTGTGTGTGTGTGTGTGTCTACTCGTCTCATTGTGTACTAGGGGTGTGGTTTATGGCCAAAACCTTGTATCACAGTATATGTAATTATATATCACAGTAACGGTATCACAATATATAAGAAATTATTTTTAACAATATCTCTGACTGTTGACACATTTATCACACGGTGTATATTGTCATGTCATATATATATATATATATATATATATATATTTCATTGACTGTATTCTTTCTTTCTTTCTTCCTTCTCCCTTTCCCCCCACAGGATCAAACACGCCAACATTGTCTCTCTGGAAGACATCTTTGAGAGTAAATCACACCTCTATCTTGTCATGCAGCTGTGAGTATTTTCCGTGTGTCTATGCGATGCGTAGAGGAGCCGTGTTTTGTTTGAAGCTCTCCTACCTGCGGTGTCTCCCACACACTGTGTGTCACTACCATTAATTGCACTCCATAATGCTCACTCACACACACACACACACACTGGTGCACCTACTCATAAAATCCACTGGGGAGTACGCCCTCACAAGCTGTCAGCCTCCAAGCCAGTGAAATCAGTGGTGTGTGAGAGATTGAAGCGAGAGCATCAGCTGAGAGGCTATGAAACGTTAAAATGTAATAGATTTGTATATTCCATTGACGTACTGTAAGCGTTCATTTTACTTTAGTTTTATCCAAATGCACAACCTCTATGAACAGAATTCCAGCCATTATTAGTTACCATGTTTAGTGAGTGTGAGAGAGGGAGTGAGAGAGAGAGAGAGAGCGGTTTAATCTGTGAACAACTAAACATTTCTTCTTTCTTTCATGTCTTTTTGCTGTCCTTCATCTATTTCCGTATCTGTTTTTTCTGCCTTCTGTGTGGCCTCATTTGAGGAACATGTGTGTTTATGTTAATGTGGGAAGTAAACCGCAAATGTTAACATGAGCACATATCTGTGCTATTTTACTGCATTTAGTGCTACCTAATCTAGCAATGGATTTGTAGATAAAGCACTGTCTCCACCCTGTGGTCTATGTGGTAATAACAGTTCTTCAAACTACTATACTATACAATGGTTGCTCAAATATGCTGTTTGTCTATGATATACCTCTATCTATTAATATGACTTAATGCAAGTGCACCATAGCCACTACCTAAGAGAAATAAAAATTTATATTCCTATATTTTTAATATTTTTAATGTTTTTATTCTCTTATTTTAATCTTGCTCATCTAAGCGTGTCTGCGTTGATGTCTCACCATTGCAGGGTGAGCTGTAATTTTTTGAAATACGGTAATATCTGTCCAAATCTCAACTGAATCAGGGTATCTGGAGGGGAACTGTTTGACCGCATCATAGAAAAGGGCTTCTACACGGAGAAGGACGCCAGTAAGCTCATTCAACAGATCCTGGATGCCGTCAAATACCTTCACGACATGGGTATTGTCCACCGGGACCTCAAGGTCAGTCTGAGGCTGTAACGGGGGTCTATCTTGTGCGTTTATGTGTGTGTGTGTGTGTGTGTGTGTGTGTTAGCATGCTCTGTATGACTACAAGCACCCTGCCCTGCGTGTCGTTGCAGCCAGAGAACCTGCTGTACTACAGTATGGACGAGGACTCCAAGATCATGATCAGTGACTTCGGCCTGTCTAAGATCGAGGCGTCTGGCAGCGTCATGTCTACGGCCTGCGGAACGCCCGGATACGTTGGTGAGCAGACACACACGCACACAGTTCTGAATAGGCAGTTCAACTCTGTTTTTTTTGGCCATTTCTATATAAGAAGAGGTTGACTTAAATATGCACATGAACATGAAGGCACAAACAAAGAACGTAGGACAAAGGTACATTTGCTATGTTTCCATGACTGTCAAATGACGCAAGAATAAAATCATGTGAAAAGCATGGGTCTTCACTTCAAGGCTTCGGTCAAATGTACGTATGTCTGTTAAAAAATCCATAAATGAGCCCCATATCTCTTCATAGGAAGGAAGAGACAGTATTCCTCTTTTACATGTTGATGCTTTCTACATTACTTTTCCTAAAGTTGAACAGAGCTGGCTTTACTGGGTGTAAGGAAACCACTTAGCTGAAAATAAAAACAAAAGAATAATTTATGTTGAAGGTAAAACACCATGTGATATTGTAATTGTATCTCTTTAAATAACCCACAAACACTGTACATACAAATATAAATCACAGTGTTACTGTTACCCGTAGTGCTCTTCATATAACTTTGACATTGTACTTCATTCAAATGCTGAATGCTTTGGCCCTTTACTGCTTCCAGCCCCTGAAGTCCTGGCTCAGAAACCCTATAGTAAGGCGGTGGACTGCTGGTCTATTGGAGTGATCTCCTACATACTGTGAGTGAATGGACTGAAAGCTTATTGTCCTCCTAGGGAATAAGTTTTTCGGTCATCACAGGACAACAGCATTACTTAAACTAATATAATGTAACACAAAACTGAAAAGTCAGCCGTTTTCAGGGTTTAGCCTGTGTCTCCTGACGCAGGTGTCTCTAGAGCAAACTCTGTTTGTTGTACTGTGTATTTGTTACCAAGAATCTCTCCTCTCCTCTGTTGTACCAGGTTATGTGGCTACCCTCCCTTTTATGATGAGAATGATTCCAAACTGTTTGAGCAAATCCTCAAGGCGGAATATGAGTTTGACTCTCCTTATTGGGATGATATCTCTGATTCAGGTAAAACTCAATTAATATAGTTAGTGATGACAGTAAAATGATTAGGAGCTGAAATACAGAAAAACAAATGGAATATTCCATTATTATAAGTTGTAAGAAATGTTACTGAATATCGGTGCTGTTTTTGTCTTTTTTGTCTTTTCTTTGTTTTCTCCATTCTTTTGATAGCCAAGGACTTCATCGTCCACCTGATGGAGAAAGACCCCAGGCTACGCTACACCTGTGAGCAGGCTCTGCAGCACCCCTGGTACTGGATCTTATGTTCTGTCACCACGCACGCACGCACGCACGCACGCAGTGTTTGTCGACTAGAAATGTTTGCGCTTTATACATACAGTACATAAGTATAATGCTTAACACTGTATGTCTATACATGTGGTTTACAAGTTTACAACTTGATTTGATAGACTTTTCTAATATTGGATATAGATATACATTACACCAAAGTCTTATTTTTTGTCATGGTGACATTGGTCTGTCCTCTGTCTAAAGGATTTCTGGGGATACAGCCCTGGACAAGAACATCCATGAGTCTGTCAGTGCTCAGATCAAGAAGAACTTTGCCAAGAGCAAATGGAGGGTGAGTCAAGAAGTAGAGTGGGGGGGGGGTTCAATTGTGTCTTCTCAAGAAGGTTTGAAGGTTACATTTTCCAAAGCTCTGTCCATCCGATGAGTTTGTTTAGACGGCTGTGATGTAGAGATAATGGTGTTCTAATGGTGTTCTGATGTGTTATTCATTCTGTCCCCTGGCCTGCCTGCAGCAAGCCTTCAACGCCACGGCAGTGGTACGTCACATGCGACGCCTGCAGCTGGGCACAAGCAGCGAGGGGCCCAGCCCCGAAAACACAGGTACAGCACGCCTTGCTCATGGGCGGCTCATCCTCTAGAGTGACTTTCAGCACTTTTACATTCCTTCTGCATTACCAGGTCTTACCATCAACTTCTCATAGGCATTAAGTCGCTCCGTGGGGAATATGCGGTCATGCATAGTTTTGCTGTGACTAATGTAACACATTTGGTGCCTAAAAGCTTGTAAATATTGCTCCAAGCAAAACAGATTATCCAATTTTCTGTGAGCTAGCGATTGTGAACTCTTTAGAAGTTTATTTTGTTTTGTTTTATACATTTCACTGTGGCACACGAGGGACAGGATAGTCTAGTGGCCTAGGTGTTGGACTCCCAGCCGGAAGGTCATGGGTTCAAGCCCCAGGGTTGGCCTACCTGTAAGCATCCTTCCTTCAGCAAGAGGCCTATCCCCTATCTCCTTGTAATGTAATCTCTGCTAAATTACCTAATTTTAATTGCACACAGGCATTACTGTTAACTATTATCTGTAAAATATCGTTACCCCTCAACTCCTCTCTACTCCCCCCCCCCCCCTTTCAGCTACATAACATTGTCTCTCTCCCAGAGTGCAGGTGTGAGGGGGGATGCTCCCAGACAGACAGCGGGGCCGAGCGAGACACGCTGGCCCACAGCTGCACCTACCGCTGCCACCCCACCAGCCGGGTGTGATACCCGCCTCCCTCCCCCCCACCGGCCGCCCTACTTTACCCACCTGATCTATCCCAGTGACTTTCCAGTTTTAACCCCTGGGTGGAACCAGGCGCACGCATCCCCATCCAGTTGGAATACAGCGTCATTCCAACCTCTTGCCTGCAGGGGGGGCAAGCGTGTCCAGTCATTGTCGGACGGAGCAAAGTGTTATGGAAAAAAGAGAGACTTGCTGATGCCGTCTTGTGGCATCACATGTGGTGGTTTTAGCGGCTGGGCTGATAGCGGAGGCTGAGCTGAGGAGTCGTAGTGAGGGTGAATCTCTACCCAGAGGGTCGCAGCGAGGGTGTTGGTTTATGTGGTAGCTAGGATGGAGCTTGTTGGACAGGGTTTTTATTCATGCTTTTTATGTTGCATTTTTCATTTTTATATTTATCTCTCAATTCCTCCTTTACCTTTAGAAGTCTACAAACAGTATGCGCACGATGGAGAGCGGAGTGAACCCATGCATGCTTTCAATAAATAATGGTCCCGTAAAGGAGTCTCCTGTTGCAGTATGTTGCACGTGTGATCATTACAATGCCTTTGGCGAGCCTCTTCAGCATTCTGATATATTGCAGGATTATAAAGGACTACTTTAGATTAATTTTCTAATAGACCTAGACACAGTGTAGGTTTTAGTTTCCACATTGAAAGCCCATCAGCACATTGTGCTTTTAGCTAATCAGGGAGAGAATAGTTCATCAGATCAACACTCGGCCCGTCCACAATGTAGCCTTTTTGTGGTGATTTTTTGTAATGGAGAGGCTTCCCTTCTCTCTTGTCAGCTCCAAATGTTTATAACCAACTTCGTACAGGGATATATCTTCGTCTAAGGTGCCTTTAGGACTGTGGAGGGTTTATTTTTCTGGTAACTTCTAAAAATGATGCATCTTCATCTCTGTACAGTTATTGAAGTCTTGACTATTTTTTATTTTGTTGTGTACAGTCTTTCAGTGACATCTGATTTTTGACTTTCCTGTTTATCACAGCAATTCCTTAAGAAAGTAAATCCTCATGCATATATCCATACACTGCCATTATTGTAATGACTATGGTTAGGTCTTTATTAAACCATTTCTCCCCTTGAACGTTTAACCCACTCTGAGAGGAACATAGTTTAACCTCCTCACTGGATAGATTTACCAGACGCCATTTATGTAATGATTTATTATCAAACATATTTGGTTGTAGAAAACCATAAAGTTGAAATAGTTCTCCTAATGTTTCTAACATTAGACATAAAAGACATCTCATAGTCCAGGAAAATGAGGCATGCTCATTTTTTGCTCAGAAACCCAAAGTACTGTACTTTGTCTCTGTCACTTGTGCACAGTTTGCAAAAAAACAAAAAAAACACAAAGATATGATGTAACATATGATGTAGCATGCCTCATAACTGAGTAGCTTGTGTATTTTTTTTAGATACTGTAACTACAAGTGTGTATACGCAGTTGTCCTCATTGTAAATGTGTTTTCATTACCATCCTCTGCTTTGTATATATAATTTCATTGCCATTTTCCATATCCATTAATTTGGTACAGAGATCTACTTGGATTAAAGAATGTGACTATACATCCCATTGCCTCACTTTGTCATTTCACCTTTTATCAGTTTATCAGCAACTAAAAGGTACGAAACACACCAGTAAGCATTTAATCACATTTGTTTGGTCATTTACAGCCCTATAACACTATACATTTTTACCTAGAGAATGCTTTCAAGCATCTTCCCTAGCCGTCCAGTAATAATGGAGAAAGGAACAGAGTGTGGTTACATGTTGAGGTCTTCCAGCGTGATGCAGTTTCTCAGTGAGGTCTACAGACCCTCCTCCACCTGTGGTCTTTCTTCAAAGATGGATCCTGGATGTCTTAGTTAATAATCTGGTTGGACATTACATTCAATTCCTATGTTCGAAATATTATCTTTTATCAATTTAGGGTTGGCAATTTCGATTTTTGGTATTACAGAATCATGCTTCCAAATTGCATTTAGGATGTCTCAGACAAAGACAAAACCATGAGTTTAGGATTTGCTTCTGTAAAAGAAAATTAATTTTTTTTCCTATCTTTACATTTTTTTTCCTGTAATGAGGCCCTCTGTATGTTTCCATGGTGTGGTTTAAAACCAGCATTACAAAAATGTTATGGTTTGAAACTCCCAAACTCCCACTTCCTAGTACCCCCCCTCCACACACACACACACACACACTCCTCTCTACTCCTCCCCCTACAGCAGTGTGCTTTAGGGGGGGCGTGGGTTCTAGGAGTACGTTAATGCAATTGAGGATTGTCCCTTTAAAGGTAGTTTGTGTAACCACACTTCCATGTGATGAACTAATGAAGTTATGGAAATTATTCAAGTAAAATTAGATTTTTCAGCAGTTGCTTTTCTTTCTCATTGTTCAGAATTCCTTTAAGAAGTTTGTTATGAAAACGTAAATAGCTTTTCAAGTTGGTATTGGTAAAAGCGAGTTGAAAGTGCTGCTTCCAAATGTACTTAGAGCTTTATCTTGCATTCATATTGGGCTGGCGTTGCTGAATATCTGGATGTAATGTGTTAAACTAAACTTCAGTAAAATGTTGAGTTTCTTTCTGGAATTTTCTGTGTTGACTTTGCATACTTTGGGACTTATCATGACAAACAACCTCACTCACACAAGACAGGAAGGTTGAATTTTAAATGCAGTCCTTGTTCTTTAGTAAAGTTGATAATATGTTGCTGTACCTTCTTGGTGGTGGTGTGTGCGTGTGTGAAGTGATATTATTAGTTAGTTTTTTGTGTTGTGATATTTTCCGCCCTATAAGCAACGCAAAGCTAAACTGTAGTGCCAGAATATTACAGCGAGAGTAATCATCCCCAACCAAATGCTATTTGAGTGCTACATATTTGTAAGTGCATCCTCCCACACAGGTGTGTTGCATCAGACACACAGGTGTATCTGATCAGACCTCTTCTTAGGACTGTGTGGGCGTGAATAGACCCTGCTTGATTGACATCCCCCTGACTCTTCCATGTCAGTTTGGTCGCACAAGGAGGGACAAATTACATCTTCTGAGCTCAGCAATGATTATCTTATGATCATCATTGCTGAGCTCAGCACATTTGCAGCACAGCTCTGCATGACTTCAGAGAGGCCTAAAGGGGCCGATGGAGGTGGTCGAAAACGTTAAATCTGTTGCAATGAAATTGATATAGTACATGTATTTATGTACTATACATTCTATAAAATGCATACATTTGCTTACATACATTCTGCATTTCTTGCAGTTCGCAGATGTAAACCTTAAGCAATGGTATTTTGGACAACACAGTCTGTGAGAGAATATTTGAAAGTTTTAGCTTCCTTGATTGTGTTTCAATAAGTAATTTTAGGTTTCACTTCTCACGGGCTGCTTATAGAGAAGTACCTCAATGTGTGAAAATGTATGTAAAACATTTGATTATGTACCGTGACATTATTGCCTTTTGTAAATGCTGTTTTGGGCTACTGTACCTACTGCATACACAGATGCAATGCATCATGGATTGTGAAATCTTGACTCTTGCTCAGTATTAAATAACCAATGACCTATGCTAAATACATTAAAATCCCTTTCTATGCACTGTGACCAAGTCCATCACTTTAAAGAGTACAACATAATGTTTTAAGGGGGAATCAAGCAATATAAAGCAGCGTGGCTTGTGGTCTAAAAGGAGGAAAACTAGACCGTAGACAGAGAAGAAATTATGTGGTCAAACAAGAAACAAGGGACTGATTCAGAATAATACGAGTGAAATGGCATGAATCACAAGGCTGAGAGCGCTTTGTACAAAACAGTCCAAAAATGCAATGAAACCATGACTATAAGAAACCAAAGCTAGTTGTCTATATAGCAGGGACAAACATACTATTTATAGCTTGTAAGTAAGTAAGGCGGCTTGTATACTCTCTGAAGAATAACGTCTATCATTCAAGGTTATCTAGTTTATGTTCTGGAGACCTTGGGACCAAATGAAATAAATCTATTTGTTATAAAAACAGGCACACACACAGCCGTCACATCTATCATCAGAAATCTATTGTGCCTCTATCTGTCTATCTGGAGCTTAAGGTTTCCACTATGTCCAAGTTATCCAACAAATATGAGCCACTAATTATCATAGGGTTTACAGATTTTTTTCTTCTCCACCCATTTAAATGAAATAGAAGCCAAAGATCATCAGATCAACTAATACAGTAAAAACATACAAAAGTAGTGTATGTACGCTAATACTACACTACAGGAAGGACCTGTGTTCACACACCATTTAAAGCTACACACTGTTTACATTTCATGAGTCTCACCTTCAGCTGCAATGTGCACTTTTCAACACTTATTGGATGATGAGAGATGTGGTGTGAATTTTACTGACGTTTATAGTCGGCTGTTTTTAATTTTGAGGTTCCTCTTGTCCCTGTGCCATATGTGCTAGGATAGAATAATGTCACTACCCAAATGAAATCAAATGGAGAGATTGTGGTCTGGACTTCCGGCAGAGTGGTGCTTTGGAACATTGACACTTTACAGATTTGCTAAAATATGTAATTTAGAACAGATGAATAACTGTATATTCACAAAAAGTATGTTCTCTCTCTTTCTTTCTTTTCTCTCTCCCTCTCTCTCTCCCTCCCCCTCTCTTAATTAGTTTCTCCCTGCATCCACGTTGCATGTTGCTCTGTTCCACAGAGATCACATAACAGCTGAGGTCAAAGAACCTGGTTTGACTGCTGGAACAATCTGATCCCCAATCTGCCAAAGGAATAAGACAAGAAAGGGTCTGCTCCCAAATGGAAAATCTTGCTCACTAATGATTTCTGTCTGTGTTTCCCTCTATTGGACCCAAGAAAACATTTGGCCAAGATGCTAGTTATCAGACTCTCCAAAACAAAAGCCCAACATAGACGGAAAGAAAAGATCTGTAATTAGAAAAAGGATGATTGTGTGTGTGTGTGTGTGTGTGTGTGTGTGTGTGTGTGTGTGTGTGTGTGTGTGTGTGTGTGTTTTGCAATTTGCAATCAAAGCACTGTAAATTGGTTCCTTCTCACATTGTCTCCAGAACATCTTAATCTGTTCTGGAGAACAACAACATGATGCATGAATAATTACCATTTGGTTATTATTGCTGTTATGTTTTTAATCACACCCACTAAACTATTGGGATGTGCACAGAGGAACTTAAAGCATATTATCAAGGAGATCACTTTTAACCTCAGAAGATAAATACACTACGTTCAAGATCTTACTGTGGGCTCAAGACTTCCCCTCCATTTCCCTGCTAATTCTAGTCTCCAGAGACCCAAAAATTCCTGCTCCTAACCTTGCAAACTTTGACCCACTTCTTTGTTTAAGAAGTGGGTTTCCTTGGTTTGTGAAACTAAATAACTAGACATAGATATTTATAAAAATAGAAAGTTATCAAAATCTTGAAATCATCATGGCATTCCCCCGCCGATCCCATGACCCCTTGGGATTCAATCTAACTGCCTGACTCCCCCTCACAACACTAAAACTGTATGTGCAATTTAAAAGTGGGGGAAAAGAAACCCTCCGACCACTGAGTGATACACTACAGAGTTCTGTAAACATCTGGTGTGGAAAATACGGGGACATAAACATAATTCTCCCCTAACTCTTACCGATCCGCATAAAAACACTACTACCCCACTAACAGGAAACACATGAAGCCCCCATTCCTGCTCTTTGTCTTGAGGATGTCGTCACCAACACAGATGAGAGGGAGGGGGGGTGGGAGGGTTGTAATTACATGAGTGGAAGGAGGGAGAAAAAGAGGGAAAGCTAGAAGGAAAAGGTGGTTGTCAAGCGAACTAGCACCACTGTACAGTACTTTCGTAATAAAGTGAATTGGATAACGCTTTACAATATCTGTACAAAGCGGCCTTACTGTAAATCATATGCGTTAATTGATAAGCATGCATTCTCTAGGCAGGTAATGTGAATATCTGTTTAGAAGGGACAGGCATGCTATGATGCGAGTGGCATTAAGACAAACAAATGCATGATCCAACACAATCCACGTTGTGATGCAAACAAACTGTAATATTGCAGCGACATGGCCATACCATTCAATACATTTCTCTAGTACACTCACAGCAAAAGCATTGTCCACATTTTGATTGGTTATCGCTGCAGAATAAACTTCTGAATTCAGATAAACTGTATTTTCTAACGCAGATGTACTGTAAATACTTTGGGGATTAGCATCAGCAGGATTGGGATCTTCTATGGATTATTACTGTACCGGGATAGCAGAGGTCTCCAAGGGCAAACACACACATAATCCATATTAAAACAAACAGCGATGCTGTTACCTATATTGCAATCCAAATCCAAGCTGTGCTATCAAAGGATTTAGGTAATTATAATAGACTGGTTTGATTTTTGTTTGGGGGGTGTCTCCACATCTTACATAATAAGCAATATTGTTTAGCATGCAGAGGTCCCCAAGATGAATAGCAGGTCACAGACACAATGATACTGGCTCCATGACTGATCATAATATAAGAACCGAAAAAAGAGTTTGAGCTCAGAGCTACTTGCCAGTGAAAGTAAGCAGGGAAACCATGTTGCTATGCCAAAGCCTGTCCTTATTCTCATTACAATACAGCTGACATAGCTGCTTATGTTCCTCTGCATACATATTCAAATAATCTTTTACAGACCAGACTTGGACGTAAGAGTTTAAAAAGCTTGTCCTGGTCGATGTATAAATGCAAGAGTGACTAGGTGAATGAAAGAATGTGAACCATTGACTTATTGTTTGATTCATCCATCAATTGATCGATCGATCAATCAATCAATCAATGTAACTGTAATTGTTTGAAACAGTCTCAGTTTCATCAGTCTTCCGTGTTTCCTCTGTGCACCATTTAATGTATCTGTTTATGTTTCTTTCAGAGAGAAAAAATACAAAGAAAACTTAAAGGCAATTTATAATAAATTGGGGGGCAGGATAGTCTAGTTGTCTAGGTGTTGGACTCCTAGCTGTAAGGTCGTGGGTTTGAGCCCCAGGGTTGGCCTACCTGTAAGCATCCTTGAGCACGATGCCTAACCCCTCATCTGCTCCATGTAATAGAACAATGTAATTGTAAGTCACTTTGGATAAAAGCGTCAGCTAAATGCTGTAACTGTAAATAAAAGATAAATAAGTTAAAAAGATAGAACAGAAAGAAAACAGGGCAGCCAGAGTAGACAGGAGAACATTTAAGAAACCAAGGCAAACATAAACACACCATACAATTAGCCCAGGTCTCTGGGAAGGCCCACCACTGTGCCGTCGTCTTGTCAGACATCTGTATTGCAGCTTGGCTGTGCACCGTGGTTCATGTTAGGAGAGCAGTGAGTGTATATCATCTTTGGCCCCCATCCACGTGGGCTCTGACAGATGGCTGCAGGCATGCTTGTCTGATGCAAAAGGTTTGAATGAGAGGGGAGGAGAGGAGGAGGAGTGTTAAGGGTCCGTCTCAAACATGGTCCACACTCAAGAGGTTTTCCAGGACACCCAGCGCCTGCAGGAAATCTGACATTGTCGTCTATTTCTACACAACTGCAGACGTTTATGTTTCTTCTTCTGCTATGCACCTCCCTGTCTCTCGACCCCTTTTGTTTTATGAGACACAGCGCCATATGGAAGACATTTTCTCACGAAAATTGTGTTGAAAATGTAGCCTGCCAAGAATCATTCCCATCTTAAATGCTATTGTGCTTATTTCTGGCTAGGCTCAAACTGAAAAAAGCCCCAAGAGCAAGAGATGAGAAATTGCACAGTTTATTTATAAAACAGGTAGGTTTCAGTAAACCTTAAGTTTTTAGCATTGCATCACATCAAAGATATCATAAATGCCAGAAAAGATCTAGCAGACATTCAAGCACTGGAAGCAGGAAATTTCCCATTTGTGTTTTTTTTTTTTTATGTTGTTCTTGTGTGTGAACAAAGTGCCAGAAACCACTTTTATTCATTATCCTCCTCCCAGTGGTTGCAACTCACTGTAAACTTCACTCTGGTTGGTCACATGACAAAGTACAAAAGAACATGCAGCTTTTTTTCTGAGAACCTAACCCTAACCCAAGTATTTGAAATGATTGAATGCATATTAGTTAAAGAATGATCCGTATCTGCTAACAGTTTGAGAGAAAAGGTTCCAGCCTCAGTACATGATGAAGATAAATGCCAAATACCATATTTCAAGTTGGGAAAGACCACTGAGTGATTGATTTGCTCCTTCATGTACTACACCATAAATTCTCTATAAGAGGACATGGATGTGAATCTTCCTTTAAGATGGAACTCATTTTCCTTGATATACGTGCTGAGAGCTTCCTGGCTCAAGGTGTTGCTCATGTCTGAATTTTAGGGTGTGCTTTTCTAGCTCTCACGGACACAAGAATCTCTTCATTATTTATGTTCTTTCAAGCCGATTCAGGACATATTCATTCAACCAAAGGAAACTGCAACAAATGTTTCAGAAGGTACTGTATATTGTGTAAAATCCCTCAGTGGAGAACCCCCCCCCCCACACACACACACACACACACACAAACTT
>JAODLI010020684.1:0-22166 GCA_027575585.1 Percopsis omiscomaycus
CTCTCTCTCTCTCTCTCTCTCTCTCTCTCTCTCTCTCTCTCTCTCTCTCTCTCTCTCTCTCTCCCACACACACACACTCCTGCACATAGTTAGTCAATTAGCTCCATCACTGTCTGCACACCTGTCTGTAGTCTGATCACCTATAGTCACATGCTATGTCCGAAAATCCTCACTCATTCACTACTCCCTACTCCCTCTGTAGGGAATTCTATGCAGAGGACTATATACTGAGTTCACTGGCAAAATGTAAACAACACTTTCGGACACTACTCGGGTCACCGTTAATTACGTCATTGCTGACGCACAATTCAGACGTGCCGGTGCCTTGGATTTTTCTCTTGCCCATTTCACTACCAGTGCAATGCATGATGGTCTATACCGCTTGGTTAGCGAAAATCAATATATCTAATCTAATCTAATCTAATTAATTTCTTTAAACATGCTGTAGAATAAGGGGGGGAAATGAATAATACATTTTGACTGTCACAATCTGGGATGCGCACTACAATGGCGCGCCCCTTCTTAAGGAGCGCCGTGAGAGGGCACATGGGCTCTCGCGCCTGCACCCGTGGCACACCTGTTCAGCGCTGGGGTCGATTAGCACACCTGCAGCGTGTTATCTTAATTCTGCATTTAAGTTGGACCGGCAGTGGTGTTCACCGTCGGTCATTGTTTTTCACGCCACAGTTTTATAGTCTGTGTTTAGACTAGAGTATAGAAGCCAGAAGACTTCCTGTCCTTTTGGTTTAAATAAACGCCGAGCCCTGCTCATCAGACTACAGAACCTACTTCGCCTCCTGAGTCTCTATCCGGCTAGCGCCTGCTCTCACCTCGCCATTACAAAGACACCATACACCAAAGCACAATACACCACAGAATGTACTAAAGGCTATGCTAGGTGCAGATAACCTGTTTTTACTGTTTTAAGGATTTCTTTCCTGTCACCTGAGACAGCCTAATGACATGCTCGAGTGCTCCTTAAATTGTTTTATTCAAATCACCCCACAGTTTCTCCTGGAACGACTTCAGTCACTGTAAGTCACTGTAACCTACACTGATTAAAACTATCTCTAATTTAACTGTCTCTTTATTGTCTAGTATTTTATATATATATTATATATATTCTTAGCTCACAGCCATGCTGTATTTTCAGTCCTAGACCCATAGACATTTTGATGTTCTTATAAGTTCAGCTTGGTCATTCAGCATCATTGTGGATCAGAACATTGGCTAAATTCCTACAATGTAAAACCTGTAATTAATGTAATAAAATGTCTGGCTGCAGGACAGCCTGTCAGCGGTCGTAGTGAACAGCCCAGGGAACGGTACTGTCTCTATACACACCTGTACACACTCTACATATGTCATCTCGAGAAGTTCTCCGATGACTCCTCCATTGTGGGCTGCATCAGTAAGGGCAATGAGGAGTGGAGTGAAGCCTATAGTGAAGAGCTTTGTTGGGTGGTGTGACAGCAACCACTTACAGCTCAACATCGGAAAAAGACCAAGGAGATGGTGGTGGACTTCCGTCGGAAAAGAAGCCACTGATACCAATCACCATCAAGGGTGAGGAGGCGGTGGTGGAGTCGTACAAGTTCCTGGGGGTGCACCTAAACAACAAACTGGACTGGACCCATAACACCGAGGCTCTCAATGGGTGCAGCAGGCTACCAGACCATGGTAGCTAGTGTGCAATTATTTGCAGTATTGCGCTGGGGTGGTGGCATCACAGCTGGAGACGCCAACAGACTGCGCAAGCTAGTGAGGAAGGCCAGCTCTGTTGTAGGGCTGGAGATGGATAGTCTGGAGGCCACGGCTGAGAGGAGGGGAAGGGGAAGATCTGCTCCAACATGGATAACCCCACCCATCTTCTCTATGATGAGGAGCACCTTAAGCCACAGACTCCCCCCCCCCCCCCCACGTTGCAAAACGGAGCGTTCAGGCGCCATCAGACTCTACAATGCCTACCATAAATTGGCCTTTTCACTGTCATCTCAGTGATGACACTATATAATACATACTAGGTGACTTTATATTGTATATAGCTAGTCACAGATTTACATCTTTAACCACATGTTACATACTCTATTTTTAATATTTCTGCTATAATCCTTCTGCTATATTCTATTCCTATGTTATTTGCACTCTACGCTGTATTTTTACTTATATTTATTGTATTTTACTTCTATCCTTCTTTGCTATTGCAATGCCCACATTTCCTGGGGATCAATAAAGTTCTGTTCTATTCTCTATCTATCTATAAGCTAATCGCCCCAAGGAGGTTGGTCTGGAGCAACAAACCAGAAACTCAGCTTTGTAATTAGACTTGACTTGACTGTTTGTCAGGTAGGAAAAACATTCAACTTCCTCAAGTAGCAACACTCCACACAAATAAGCCAGTTGGACAGGATCTCTTCACGTGCAGCACAAGTAAGTGTGCTGAGTTTTTCGTGCAGTCTATTTAATACATTGGTATTAAACAGAATTAAGTTAAGATCTTTGTTTTCGCTTTAAAACCTTGAGGAATTGGGTGTGTTTTACATTTGCTAATTCAACAAGTGGCTGTGAAAGTCTGTAGGGAACATTTGATAAACAAATTTGATCAGTGTAATAACGAGGGGCAAATGGGAATATCCAGTAGATATTACCGTGCCTTTTAAATTGCTATGCATGTTTATGACAGTCACAAATTTAAACTCAGTAAACAGAGACTGGGCACGTATTAAACATGCATGTGTATAGCCATTGAGTCATACTGCATTCTTCCTGAGTGAATAATATCTTTTAAAACACTTCCATGAGCTTAATTCTATTTCTACCTTGTTGCATGTGGCTGAGAGAGACTGATATTACTGTTTTTTTTCTTTCAGGGGCTCACGATGCAGAAGTACCAGAAAGGCTCAGGTAGTGTACACACATCTGAAAATCTGATTCATGGTCTGTTTCTTCACAGAACTTTGTTTTTCCTTGTTTGGTATTGGTTTTCAGGGTAAGCCAATTGGAAAAACAGTTCTTGTTTACGTCTTTGCCAGGAAGCATATAGATTCAGCAGTGATTAATTACAATTTAATTAACAGGCAAATAATGTGTAAATAAGGTAGTGGGCACTAGCCTTTATTTAACATAGTAAAAAGGCAATATAAATTATATTTTAAGATGATTTTCTGGCAGATGGAAAATCTGTGTTCTATAAGCCATCACAATATGTGGAAGAGGTCAGAGCTGGATACCTGTTTAAGTCTCCTCCATCAAAACGGCTAAAGGCAGAAGTAAGTTTTACAAAGCTGGCAAAACAATTGAACATAAAGCTATCTACAGTATTAAATTGATATTCATTTATTTTTTTAAATGCTGTTGCTTAATCTATGTGGTGTATCTGTAACAGAAATCATGGAAAAGGCGTTATTTTGTGCTGATCAAAATAAGTGAGAAAGAATACCAGCTGAAGTATTACAGGAATGCAGAAAACAAGGAAAAGCCCCTAGGAAGAATTGATTTATTGCAGTATGTTCTCACTTATTTTTCTTGTATTTAAGCAAACTGGTAATATATAAACAATAACTATATTCTTAAGCTCATTATAGAGCAAGATGTAATCCTCAATAATGCAACATTTTTTTTAGCAATTTAACAACCCACATTAGTAAACCAGATCGCAAATTGTCTTTTCATTGTTTCATTTTGATTATCTCTGTCAGAATCTCAGAGTTGTCCGTGAGCCCTGAAAACCACCCGAAGTGGGGCTTGGTCCAGAAGTACTTCAAATGTTCCCCATCTTCTGTTCTGTACATAAAGTCGGTGGAGCGTGAGTACTTCCTTGTGGGAGAAAACAGGTAAGCTTGTATCTATGGGTTGAGGACAGTTGAGATGGCATTCATGATTTACCAACAAACCCCATACTTTATTCCATTACACCACAAAAATTCCTGGCATGCCAAGCAAGACTTGGCAATGCCATGTCACTGTGACATGTTCTCTGGAACACTGATTTTTACCCATGCTGGCATTTGAATAAAACTCTCACACAAAATACTCAGCAGTCTTCTGTCTATCTGCTTTTGTTAATTGGTAAGTCTCAACTTTGGCATGCTGTGAACAAAGTTGGGCTGGCCTATCCTCCACTCAGAGCCTTCACTGACACTTTCATAGCGCCTCATAAAACACTTCAGTACCCTTTACCATGCCCTGGTTTTGCTAATTTAATAGGTTTAACAATCACCTTTGTTTAATATCAACCTAGAAGCTCATAATGCGTTCTTTTTTTTACTTTAAATTATGGCTACATGTCATTATATATTTTTTATGTAATTTTGCATGAATGTACAGTACATGTGTAGGCCTACATCATAAAAAAATGTTTACAATATTTGACATTTTGTCCATTCATCCACCCTTTTAGCTGGGAAGTGGATAACTGGTTTTCTGACCTATTTGAAGCTCTAAAGAACCGTCCACATATAGTAGGCACTGAGGTACACTTTCCTACATTCATTTTGGCATCCAAAAGGTAATTTGTTGATGATGAGTTGTAATTTCAATTTAACATTATCTTGTGCACTGTTTTTATTTTGGTACTTAAGGAGCTGTTCAAAAATGGTTCAGGGAAGACTAAGGTAAATATAAACGATGGCCCTTTTCCATTGCATGGAAAAGGGCCATCGCTGGTGTTATTGTGATCAACAACTTCCCTGTAGCCTAGGCCTACTGTTGTCTTTTTAGTTTCTCTCGACACTGCACGAATCAGGATGCCTATCTCCTCCAGCTTGCTTGCAATGTCTCAGTTATGTGTCGGTCGCGAACGAGTCGGCTCCTTACGTGAACGATTAGAGACTATTTCTTTTTTGCTTTTGCTTTTGTAAGCGTAACGTTAGTTGAGGCAGGCCATGGTGGTCTGCCCACTGCTGTCAGTCAGCTGTCTGTCTGCTAACACTCACCAACACCAAACCTCATTGGCCCTTGGAATTTAGGAGGTTCTTTTAAATAGTCCCCCCTCCATTGCTATTTTGCTTGCTAAATTCGCTTCAGAACACCCGCCACCTCCCCAGCTCCACCTATATTTTATATCTTTCTTTATTTATATCATTTTCACTAACGTGGATATTAAGGGTTTGTTTTCAGATATTGCTTGACCCTATTACAGGTATGACATGTATGCATATTACTGTATTTAAGTTATGCATGATTGCATATGTTCATAGGCCTACATGATTACCATCATGTGCTGTTATAATTTCATGTGTGCTGCTGGCCTATTTGAGGGAATTAAAAGACGCTGTTTTGATACAGTAGGCTACATCCATACTTACCAGTATGATGAGTAGAAGCCCCCCGAACTAGCCATTCTGCCAAAGATAAATTGTTAAATAGCATACTTCTATATGTCCTAATACATTTATTTTGTACCATAAGGCGAGAGTAGTCTGACTTGAACTTATATTTAATACAAGACAATAATATTATTCATCTGTCGGGACCGTGTACGTGCTGTCGGAATGTCTTGGAATCACTTTCATGCATGGTATCGGTAAAATGCGTAGAACCTCTACTTTCGATCTCACATAAAAGCCAATTCCAAGTTATGAAATAATGATGCTCCATCCTTAAATTAAACATGCAAACAAAAATATTGTTCCCAAAATGTATCATGATGATGGGCATTTACTGTATATTTTTCATGGCTATCAAAGGTTGCTGATATAGACAAACTATCTAACTAACTAACGAATGGAAAGACCATTCATGTTTTGTACCAAACATAATGTCAGATATTGGTATTCTGGAATTAATAGTTTAGTTTAGTATAATTACATTGAATATTTTAAGTGATGCACACATACCAATCATAGATCCAATCATAGGACTCTGATGTCACTGCAGCCTGCTTGGAGGTGCCTGCTTGCCGGCAACCTGCTTGCCGGCATGGCACGGCACGGCCAAAAGTGCCAGTGGAAAAGTTCCTTAACCTGTTCCTTCATTATCAGCAAAGATGATAACACAGATTTTAACTAAACATATGTCATTGCCAAATGAGCCACCATTTCCAGTAACATCATGCAATTTGATCCCTGACAAAACACCGGCAAACTACTGTACTGAGACAAAAAGCTCATAATATGATAACTCTTATCATAAATCAAAAGGCTAGGATTGTGGTCTCGGGGTTCGACTCACATGTAAAGGATGCCTAATGACTAAATTCTCAAGCAAAATGTGTAATTAGAGATTAATGTGAGCACCACTATATAGTAAGCAATACAACACCTAGTCCTCTAGACTGTACTGCCTCATACCTGAAACGCGGTCATTCACAGCACTACTAAATACAATTAGGTAATTTGGCAGACACTTTTTATCCAAAACTTACAATTACATGGAGCAGGTAGGGGTTAGGCCTCTTGCTCAGGGATGCTTACAGGTAGGCCACCTTTGGGACTTGAACCCACAACCCTCCTGGCTGGGAGTCCAACACCTGGACCACTAGACTATCCTGCCCCCTAATACTGAGAAATTATTAGAGAATTAATCCATTAGCTATTTTTTTGTGCAGGAAAACGTGTATTCAGATATGACAACTAATTCACAAAGCACAAGTGAAATGGTAAATCCCTTTTCAATGTATATAAAACATTTTTATTAAAGTATTGTCTTTTTACAGTTGGAGACAGATCAGAAATATGAATGCAATTGGAAACATGCTGTGACAGAATAATAATAATTATGGTCAGGATGTATTTATTGACCCACATGTCAGAGAATTCAGTACAGGACCTCTATATAGTCACGTTTATAAAACTGCCTCTGCATGTATTATCACTATTAGACCTATTATCCCTTCCTTAAATAATAATCTCTTCTTTTACAGCCAAAAGCTGTGAAGCCACGGTCCTTGTCTGAACCAAATCCTAATATGCGGTCACATTCCTTCTGTGAGACACAAAAGGTGAGAAGGTTTGCATAGGTTTGGCCTTTGTGCCACACTTATACAATGTTGCTAACGAAGTAGCAACAAGTAGCAAGTAGTCCAAAAAGAACTTTATTAGGATACATGTTTTGATATTATCTGGAACCTTTATCAGGTGAAAGGTTTAGCCTTATCTTCTTTCTTAACCGAGGCCTCAGTGATAACCCCGGTTTTGCACATACAAATACTGTACAGCTCAAATTACACATATTTCCTTGTTGAAAAACCTTTTTGATAATTTACGTTCTGCTTTCCAATAGCAGTGTGTGGATCGTCCCAGAAGACCTTCATCAGAGCCGCTGAATCCGATCTACGACTACCCCAGGTCCTACTTGAGAAACCTGCATGGCAAGCTTGACACATCAGCAAAAGTGAGTGTGTTTTGGACATTTGAGCACGCTTTTTCCTGAAACAGTCAATGAATTTGAATTATGAGCAGTTCATTGGTTCTTTGTCCCTGCAGAGGGATAAAGATACAGACCAGCCCATAGGCGAGGATGACAGCAGTCACTACATGACCATGATACATGAAGTGTAAGCATTAATTCTCGTCATGAATCAGCCTTGACACATTACATCACTGACTTACAAGGTCAGAACACCCCAAAAGGGAGAGAGATTATTTCAAAATTTTGTCTTTTATATAAATTGTTTTTTCATGATGTTTTTAATATTCTATGTTTGGTTTTATATAGTAGACGCGAGACAGTGGCGGTGATGAGTGATGAAGAGCAGGCTCAAGCAATGTAAGTCACTTGTACAGTAGTATTCATGAAGCATTAATTCTAAGTCTATTAATACTTGTGTGTTCTGTATATAGTACCAATGAACAAAGGCCCCAATGGGTTCTGAGGTCATTTCAAAATATTGAGAACTTTTTAGTATTATATACCTTTTTTCTCCTTTGATGTTCATGGGCTTTACATTCTTGGTTTGGTTTTCTATAATATTGTAGATATGAGACCGTGAATGTAAGAAAACCCAGTGATGAACAGCAGACTCAAGTACTGTAAGTGTATATATACATGTATTATTCATGAAGTATCTAGTCTAAGGACTTTAGCTTTTTGATATGATTGTCTATCTATTGCTCATACTTGGATGGAGATGGATTTCACGGTGGTGAATCCTTTTTAGGGACAGTGAGGTTGCAGACTATTTAGGAGGAAGCCTAATGAGGTCTGTCACGCATGTCTTCAACAAGCTGAAAACACAAATTTCTCCACTGCCACCCTTCAATGAGGAAACTACTAGTGATGAAAGGTACATGTCCGATAAATCTTTTATCGCAGGTTGAACGAGTACCTTACCACACTGGGCGTGGTTGTGTGTGCACTGAAAATAGATCACCTAAAATAGCATTTTGCCAAACAATGGCCTAACTGTTACTCAAACGCTTGACACTTGGAACGATTGATGTAAAAAAAAACGAATCTAGAAAGGAGTCTTAAAGCTGGTTCAGCAAGTCTGTGCTGTTCAGTTTTGCATGTAAAACTCAGCACCAGTAAATCTCAACAGTACACACGCAATTACTCTGTTTATAACCTTGGTCACTACAATCCAGCCTACCACACTTCAGCCACTGTCAGCATCTCTAGGCTTTCTTGTTTTGCAGAGAGGATGAGACAGACAGACGCTCCCTGGAGGCCTCGTCCGACTTCAGCAATAGTTCCAGTGAGAATGAGGCTGCCTCTCCCTCTGAGATGCTACATGAACAAAAGCCGTGCACATTGGTACCGCTCAAGTCAACTGAAAGGTGAGATTATAATTCTTATAAGTCTTAAATCTGTTTTGTTTTTTTGTGACTCAGTGAAGCAGAGAAGTGGCCTCTTGTAGTTTCTGCTCTGAATGTGACCTCCGGCCTTTAGCCCAATTTCACATTAAAAGCAAAAACAAAACAAAATTACATTTGTGGCTATAAACAAACTGCATCAGACAATTACAATTATCAGACGCTTTTATCCAAAGCAACTTACAATTACATGGAGCAGATAGGCATCTTGCTCAAGGATGTTTACAGGTAGGCCAACTCTGGGGCTTGAACCCACGACCTTCTGGCTGGGAGTCCAACACCTAGTCCTCTAGACTGTACTGCCTCATACCACAAGGAATGAGGCAACACTTTAATAGACTGGTTGGATTAGTTTCTCAGGTATTTCCAAAGGGTATATTTAGCAAAATACAAACCCCTTGAACCTATTTAACACTGCCATTTTCCAGCTTTGACAACACATTTTCATACTAAAACAAAAGTTACACCATATAACTATAACAATACCATAATGCTTTTGGCAAAACATATTTTAATTTGCTCTAGATATTTGTAGTTACTCCAAATTACAAACATTTGACTGAAAAATACGTTATTTTGGTTTCCTTTCAGAATTCAAAAATGTTTCAGAACAAACTGAAATACTAATAGCACATTCGGAATTTATTGTTGGCCCTTTTTGTATATAAATATTGCATTTGGATTTGGATTTCTTCTAATTGTAACATGTGCTTTAATTGTCTTTTAGTACTGATGACAGGATCCCTGAGAAAATTGATGTTGAGATCCACCTGGCAGATTTGAAAAAACATTTGATGCTAATGGAGGTGGATGGGAAACCATGGTATGGGTTTTTAGTACACATTTGTTGATTAGTAACAATAAACATGGCCATACATAGTATTCACGAGAGCCAGATTGTAGGGACTATTTGTGTGTGTCGCAGTGTATCTGGGTGGACAGGCCATCCACAGACTCTGTGCCTCTTCCACAAAGGAGACCAAATCTTGGCCATTAACGACATTCATAACTGCAGTGTGGATGAATATTATTTCTACATTAGCAGAATACTCAAGGACCAGGTATGTTCACAAGACCCACACGTTACAGCGAGCGCCTTTGTGTGTGTTGCCTGGCATCTGTCTGAAATAAATTCTCTTTCCAGGTCAAACTGACAATCTTACGCCTGCCTGGGTGTCAACCCCTTCACTCAGCCAACTGTCAGTGCAGCAACTGACTGGAGGATTCCCTCGGCAGAGCAGCTGAGGAGAATACTCTTGTGTCTACTTATAAATGATAGGTTTCTGCCATGTATTACCTATTTTTGCCAGCATTTTGCCTGGAAAACAAGGAAAACACGTGAAAGGATTGTTTAGCTTTGCTACATTATAAAGTCTTGCATTTGTACCTAGTGTTAATGTTATCTACTGGAAGTCATTTTTCAACTTGTTACACTAACTGCGTATGACTGGGTGTTTTTTTGTTTGTTCTGTTTATCTATGGTGCATGCCTCTTATATTAAGCTATGTTGGAACTGTCTTTCTCATAAGTTCCTGTATATGACTTTGGAGGAAAGAATTTGCTTTGTCATTCAAAGCAAATCTCACTTTCTATAACTCAAAAGGACTTCCTTGATTTGTTACCTTGTCACCTCTGTGGTTGAAACCAGCATTTTTTAGTTTAGGAGCATAGGCCCCAACACCTGAGTGCCAACAATTTAATAAGTATTATTGCAAGATGTAGAGAAACGGGACTCCTAACAACTGTGCAAGATCTGTGAAAATATTGAGAATACTTACAGCTTTGAAATAGACAAAAGAGAGACTTTGCAATACAATTCTGAAAATAACTATATATACTGAATTTGACTGGGAATTAAATGAAGAGTAGTCTGACTTTTGCACAGTACTTGTAAATAGGTGCCAGCTACCAGTTAAAATCATTATTTTTGCACTAACTATTGTACTAAACTGTGCTCTCCTGAAGTATTCAGATGAAGGTTAAAGTGTTCGAATATTAAATGCATCTTTTGTCATGATAAAAATAATATATATATCTGATTTTAGAGACTGATCACTTTATTTCCTTAACAGAATGTATATGCAAAATATACAAAAAGAGGTTTTGGAATGCTTATAGTAATAAGGCAGAATAGCTTACAGTAAAACAACTTTTGTCCTCTTCCTCTGCCATTAGGTCATATATCTGCATATATCTAAAAGCAACTGCCATTATTCTCCAAGTTGGGTATTTAGTAGCAATTAGGATTTTAAGCATCTTTTTCAGGGATACATGCATGTAATGGATTAAACCCAGTAGCTTTTGGCTAAAAGACGGCCTTCCAGAACACAACAGTACGTCCACCATGTTCTCACAATATAGGCTAGTGTAGTGTTCAAATATCCCCGTTGAATTAAGAGATTTGTAATACAGTCTTGTGTAATAGGATTATGCTACACAGAAGAACTACATCGTATTTCTCCTTCATTAAACCAAAAATCTGTATTTTTAAGATATCACTATTTATAATTAGTATGATACCAATATAGTCCCAGAATGAGAAATTATACCCTATATTCCCTGCTCAGCAAGGTCAGAGCCTCATGGTCGGCACCTTGATGTGGTCTCTGGAGCTGCAGGGCACCTTCCTTGCTGCTATGAGGCTTGGATTTAGGTTTAGTATATGACCTATACTAATATATGGCTTATTGCATAGTGCATTTACTATTACAGCAGAATAACATAACATGGAGAGTGACCATCTCCTGACTGTCAGCAACCATCCAGTTAGTACCGTCAACTTTGTAAACATAATATAACCAGCACATGCTTGACCTTGGGTAACAAAATGGCAACCATTGTAGAGTTGTCCAGATTCTCTATTTACGGATTTTAGTATATGTTCCTTAGAGCGCCACACTGTGGTGGACTGAAAAAGGAAAAAAAACTGGGAGAATTGTTACAATCTAAAACCAATTTATTGTAATACATTTCCATATTTACTTAATAAAATTATTAGACATGCATTACATTATTAAAAATGTGTTAAAATACCTCACATGCAAATTATGTACCCAAACAGTTATTTAGCATTTTTTGGAAAATATTTGAAGGGCATTCATAAATGCTTCTCTCAATTATTACAATCGTTTGCCGTATATCCATGCCGGTCAGCCTGGTTGCAAAGGTTCCGGCAGACTTATCCCATCAATAGAGCTGTGCTCTGTTGAGTCCTGTGTTTAGCTCTGGCTTCCGTGAGCCACTCATTGAAGCACTCCTCCATTGCTCTCCTGCTGGACCAGCTGCCGACATTTACAGTAGGAATAACCTTCAGAGGCAGGAGCCACTGGACAAAACGCTTCATCTCCAGAAAGCTGCTGTGTTCGCTGTACGGAATTCCTGCCAAGACAATAGGAGGGTTTTTGCTTGAATGTTGTGCCACACATGTTGTGCACTTGAATTAAACTTGTTATCTGTCATGTCAGTGTACTTTTTTAAACCCTGGCAGTTCCACCTCAAAATGATAACCTGTTTTTTTACTAGGCAAGATCCTTTGAAATGTGAAAGAGCTGACTTATAACTAGTTTGAGATGCACCGTAGCTGAAGGAGGTTTATGTACAGGAGGTAAAACTACATCTAATATTCTGATCAGGTCGCACCTTAACCTCACTTAGCCCTCTCGGGTGTCAAGTTAAGACTGATCATCTCAAAATTTTGATTCATGAGGGGCAGAAGTCCCTGGGGCTTGGGAAAGCAGTCCCTGGGGCCTGAGAAACCAGGGGCGGGCAGCAGATTGCTGAACTGAGGGACTCGGCACACTACTCAATTATAGAGTGGTTTGTCTCTTAATAGCCAGATGATCATTTGCCTAATGTCCCCATTAAGTGCCATGAATGTAGAGAAGATGATATTTGGTTTGGGGTAAGAAAAAGCCCGTCAAGGAAGCAGATGTCTCCTGCATAACCACGAGCATATAAAAAAGCAATTATGACTAGCCAAAAAGATGAGCCTAGATGTCAATCAAAGCAGTCCCCAGGCTCAGAGTGTTCCACAGAGGGCCTATAGGTAAAACTCTTCTTTAGTTTAGACAGTAATGAGAAACGACAGAAAGCCGTCAACTCTTCTCTGGCCCCATCGAACTCTTTCTAGACTTGATACGGTTGAATGAAGCTTGCAACCGTGTACAGTAATCTGGCATCATGCAGAGAGCAATATTAGTAGCAGTAGCAGATGGCAGAGGAGGAGTGGGGGGTAGCTTGCATTGACATTCACCAGAGAAACACAGAGAGATGGAAATTACACCCTGGTCTGTGTGTTTGTGTGTTTCTAGCAGCTGACTACAGAATATGGCTGGAGTATGGAAGCACGGGAAAAGGGGGTCTAGCTACCAGAAGCGGGCCATGAACCTACAAGAATACATGAAACCAGATACTGCAAGTCTTTAAAAAAGGTGCATGTCAAGGTCAATATGACAACCCACTAAATGAGCCAAAGAGGCTTTACTTTCTAAATCATGTGCCACATAGTCCTGGTTTTGAGTTTTGCCCCGCCACTGCCCTTTAGATATTCTTCTGTCGTCATATTTATCACAGGGTGGGAGTAAGACCACAAATCAAAGTTTTTTATTTAGTAAAATGTGACATGTACAGGTTAGCCACGACGGCAGAGGGGGCTACAGTACCAGATATGATTTCATTTTTTGCTGTACGTTCATTCACATCTAACCAGATGGCTTAGTGATTTACCTAAAGAAAAATGTGCAAAGATGATTTTTTGGGAAGAAGACATGAAGACAAAAGGTCTGCCCTACCGTAGATGGTGATGTTGTCCCTGATCTGAGGCTTAATGTCCATCATGGATTCCAGCTGCTGGCTGAATGTCCAGCCGGTGGGCTTGAAGGCTACAAGCTGTTCATATTGGCCCGAGAACCTACTCAGGTGGGTCTGCAGTTTCTGGGCACACGATGAGGAGGATTTATTTATAATGGACGAACATCACAACACTTTATGCCAAAACATTAATATGGAGCACATACTGTAAACTATGTAGTTATCTTATAACCCTGGGCACTATACATGCTGATATTTGTTAAGTCAAAGAGCTATAGGCATATAGTAAAAGCCTCTTTTGTGCAGGTTCATATTAAGATGATTAAATGTTAAGTTTAGAGTGCACTTCAGTCAGGGATTGTTTTGTCTCCGCCATTAAAATGTCCCTTTACAAACAGTGCCAGAAGCAAAAAAAAGTTGCTTTTGCTACACTGCAAAGAAATATTAGGCCCAGATGTTTAAACAGCTATATTTTCAATTATTAATGATTGCAAAGAATGTATCTATAATTAAGGTGTTCTTTTTGTCCACAGGGAACTCATGAAGCCTTAAAAATGCAATGTTTTGCCCATCAGCCTTCCTGTGAATTGTGATTAATCTTGCTTGTGTTTTGTCTGCACTCTGACAGCTACCGGGGGTATTACAGACAGTAATTTTTTAACGCTTTTGTCCTTAAGGTGAGATGCGGTGTTGTGCTGTGCCAATTGTACTGGATGTCCTTGACACTTAAATATTCATAGACAGAATGCACATTAACGTCTCTTTTATATGAAATTAAATGCTCTGCAATAGGACCTAATTATCTCAGTTAAAGAACTGTATAGTTATGGAACGTGTTAAGGTTGTAGGCAACTTATTTGGCCTAAAATATAACATGCTTGTGGAAAAAGACCTAGTGTTCTTACTCCCTAAAAGATATAGCTAAAGATAGCTAAAAGATAGCTAAAAGCTAATGAAGTCAATGTTTTTCTGTTATATTGTGTGAGAAGTAAAATTATAATACAGGAAAAAAAATCCTATTACTATACAGTATGCATTAAGGTGGGAAATGCATTTCTTACTGTGCTGTAAAAGCTGCAGTCTGTTTCTTTGCCGTGTCTAGTTTAAGCAGACATTGCACTTATTTATCGCAGCCTGCTTAGAGTCTAGACATCAGGAAGGAATGACTCTTCCATACTATACAAGCGGATGGATGGTGGGGCTGGGTGCACGTACCTTGAAGTTGAGCTGCATCATGGGCAGTACATGGACCTGTGCCGCTTTCCAGTCGGTGGTGATGAGCTGACGGATGCGCTCCGACTCCAGGCAGCACATAGTGTTGTATTTGTCCCGTGAGAGACACACTTTGGACCCCAGGATCTCTGCCAATGCTGCCAATTATTCATACCAGGAGAGTATGTTATAATAAACCACAAATTGCCATAACAAGTGACTTGAGTTAGTGTGACATTTTCACCAGAGCTCAACGACGTGCATTATCTTGAGCTTGCTTTGCAAAAAGCACTGAAGTGAGCTTCTCAGCGGGTAACCACATTTAGCCAGGATTAGCCACTTTAAAAAACACTCAGAGAAAGAACTGTGGGTATAGTAATAAGCCCCAATCCATAATTAGAGTAGAGCACTCCCAATGAAGGATGACAGGGAGACATTCATAAGCTATGGCTCCAGTTTTAGTGCTAGTAGACTTAAGAAACAAAACTACGCTAGGGCTGCCACCACTGCCACCTTTAATGACAGAAGCAGAAAGACTCACCCAGAAACACCTTCTCTTTTCCCACCGAGTACGAGCCACACACCACCAGGGTACGAGGGTTGAGTGTCACCTGCTCGAACGCTGCATTAGCGGCAAAGCTGATGGCCTCTTGCTGAGTGGGGAAAGTATATTCCGGACTGCAATATCTATAAGGGACATGGGTATGATGCATTACATGGGTAGGCTGCATCATCTGTACTCACATTCAAGAACAGGTCTGAGAGGGGTAACGCAAGATCTTTAGTGAGGAAGCATGTTTCTATGTTGACTATGACCAACAGAAGCAACCAAGACTTCTGCGAGCTGCACTACAGGAGCCCTACTTTACCATGACATGTACGTTCAGATGTAAGAGGTGAGACAGTAAGGCACTGACGTGGTATCCAGGTAGAGGGTCTGCACCCTGCAGTTAAGCAACTCGGGGTAGGTCTCCATTGAGGGATCGGCTCTGAAGTCTCCCGTATGGAGAACTGTCTGACCGTCCGGCAGGACAAACAGCAGCATGGCAGCTCCCGGACAGCTGGGACAGAGCAACAGAATGGCCATTAGAGGAAAGCTAGCTGGAATAACTCTCCACATAGGCCTGAACACCTTCAGAATGACCCAAGAAACCTTGAGGCTGTAGGCCAAGGTGGCACTGCACTAAATCCGTCAAAACGAACATAAATTACAACACATACCTTGGAAACACATTAAATATACACACAATCAGTATCTCTCCCTCTCTGAGTTGCTTGATAAAGAAGTCAAACTTCAGATCACATATTTCATTACAAAGCTAATTGGCCATGTCTGTCAATGTGCAGATGAATGGTTTACTTATGCCATTGAGTTTTACATGACTAGGCAAGTCCGCATATGGCCACAGCAGGGGGTTGTGGGTATTAGACTTTTATTTTGCATCACTTACAAATTTAACATGCCCGCATGTTCTGCTTTTAAGTCTTCTGATCTTGCCCTTCTTTTCTCTCTGTCAGCTGTCTCAAGTCTGTTATAAAGTGCTCTGGGCATTTGCTGTAACCTGATATTTGGTGTCACTAATTGTTACTTTTTAAAATGTATAGCCAATAGAATAAAAAAGGCATATGTTGTTAAGTTTCAGAAGTGCCGAACACTAAATACCATTTTTTTACACACACACACACACACACACACACACTTAACGATAATGTGAAGGGAAATTAAATGAGAAGAAAAGACAACGCCATTCAAGATGAGAAGGATTTATGCACATTATCTGTCGCTGACATTTTCTCTCCTAGAATGTGTGTGTCTAATCATAGAGATGACTCACTGGTTGGCATCCAGAAGGGTAACCTTGACTCCCTCCACGGTGACCTGGATGTTCATGGGCAGGATGTGGACATACTGCTCTGCTACTTTCAGCTTGCTCATCACCAGGTTGCCTGTAATCTGAATAACCAATCTAATATGATTTTCAATGAGTCCAAGAATGGCGATAAGAATCTCAATATACTGTATGCTATATAGATTCTATGCTATTCTTATAGATATGTTTGAGGTATTTTTTCCCCGATTCTAGCCTTCAAGCTTCAAATGCAGCACATCAATAATGACCATGTCAATATTCGGTGCATTTTTACTAATGCACTTTTAACACCTGACCTAGTGAAGATGGTCGCTCCTGATGGTAGTTGGATAAAATGATTGTACATCACACAAAGCTGTCCTTCACTAAAACATAGCCTGGATACAGTTAAACAAGATATGTTTTTTGCGATTGCTTGCTCCCTCCTGGAAACAATGCTCAGTGTTACACCGTGTCATTGTTCTGACTCTTCTTTATCATTTTAAGTTTGACAAAAAAATAAAATCGGAGGTATACAATTCTCAGTACATTGGGATGTTCCGCTCTGGAAAATAGTGTACTCGGTGTCATGCTCATGTCGAAAACTCTGAAAGCACTCATTCAAGTGCAGTTGTAACAGTACAGTATAATTCCGAGAGCCCTGTGGCCTTGTGTGTGTGTGCGCGCGCACATGCTGCTTGAAAAGGTTAATCTGAGGATATGCCTTATATGTGATTCAGTGTGAGCATGGCATCCTTTATACCAAAATAAGCTTCCACCAGCCCTCAATGCGGCTCAAAGCCCCTTCACTGGCTACACCATCCTACCAGTTTCAACAACTCCAGTTGGTTCTGATTGGCTCTCATGGCTAGCTACTACACACCCGTGGCACCTACAATACAGTAGCACTACTTAAAATTGGATAGGGTACTTATCTTGGTTGCTATAAATTCGATATGTAGCAGAGTGTTCACTAATACTGATATGCATGTGTCAGTACATAAAGAGGGATTCGATTGTACTGTGTGCAGATAGGACTGCTCAGTGAAGCCGTAGATGAGTGGGTCATCTGCGGCTTCACGGCTTTGAGGGGCTCAATTGTATTATACAAGTAATTATGTAAGTGGCATAGAACAATCAGTAACAGATTCACTGCCTTTTTAATTGAGTGGCCAAACTCCAATGTCGCTGACTGAGCCGCGGGCAAATTAGAAACCACACAGCTGTAAGTACAGTAGCAAGCAAGATAAATTGGCCTAAGTTAATGTAGCGTAGAGCGATAATAAATTAGTTACCACTATATGTTCAAGAAGCTTGAAAAATTTCTAGTCCTGCACAAAAAACAGATTCCCATTTGCCTTAACACATTCTTTAAAAAAAAAAATGTTTTAGAAGATTGTAGCGACGCTCGAGAACTAAATCTAATTAAAGCAACAGTTGGAACAAGAGACCACTATTAATAAAGGCAATTATCACCATATTGCACCATGTTGAAAAGGAGAGTCTCAGTTCTGTGTTGTGCAATGATGCATTAAAACATATGCAGGTGAAATGCTACCTCGCATTCGTGAGGTAAATATAGTGGGAGGAGAGCTTCCAGGACTTACTCTGTTACAGTAGATTGGAAATGTTGACTTCTTAGTCAACCCTCCATAGTGGTCTGAATGGAAGTGAGTGAGGAAGTAGGCAGAGATGCCCTCAATCTCTCCATAATCAAAAGCATCTATAACAAACTTGGTCCCTGGAAGGATGAAAAAGAAGAAGGAAATCAGTTCAATTTACATTGGAGTATTTTCTATTATACATGTCAGTTAGTCTGACAGAATATTGCCTTCAATGGTTCTCCAACAATGACTCAATCCCTCACCTGGAATCTTCTTGTAGAACGGACATCGCCTCGGTGCTTCTACTTCTCCATCCACCTTCGCTCTCCTCCACCTTCTCCTTCCTGCTCTCTGCCCACCTCTTCCTCCCCCTCCCTGAGAATGACTTAATGTACTCTCATTGACGGTAGCTTTATCATAGGAGGTGGCAGTAGCAGCCTGGCTTTTATTCTGCCTCCCTCGTCCTTGCCCTCTTCCCCTCTGTGTGTTCTCAACAGATGTAGACCCAGAGACGGTGTTGGGTTCCTGCGGTCGACTCTCGGCCACCTCCGGCTTCTCCTTGAGGGGCTTCAGCCCAAAGAACACACCAATGTCCAGCTGCTTGAGACAGGTGGATTGACCTGCCTTGCTCTGGCCTTTACGAGGTGCCATGGCCTGAGACGTTGGGGGGACAGGGATCTGAGGAGGAGGCACTTGAAGAGCGGGAAGAGTATCAGGCTGCTCGGTTTGAGGACTGCTGTCATTCACGCTTTGGCAGGGCAAGTTGTTTGAACTATAAAGTGTTTCTCGTAGCCGTTCTAAAACAATACTCTGTGGGGACTGAATACTTCTCCTATGAGGAGTGGGGTTTTTATGTGATGTTGAAGAACTGGGCGTTCTTTCAACAGCTGGAGAAAGGGGCAGGTGATTGCTGGTTGCTAATGAGGTAACTGACTCCAGCTGGGAGTGGGAGGAAGTTGAAGCATGCTCTTTTACAACCATATTATTGGTTTCGAGTTTATCAATAAAGTCACAGAAGAGGTCATCTTCACTTGAGAATGTGTCACTGAATAGTATCATTGAAGCTTCTTCCTCACTTTCAGATGCGTTAATAGGAAACAGAGCTATTCTAGGTTTCCCTGGGTTGACCTCAGCCTCTACAGGGAGCTCTGACAGAGGGGAGTAGGATATTGCATTATTATATGGAGAAAGTTCTGTTTGGACTAAACCTCCCTCACAGGGTAGGTCTTCGCTTTGCGTTTTGACAGGGGTGGATGACAGTAGTGTTTTACTTTCTTGGGAAGCACTGGTAGACTTTTGGCTTCTAGCAGAGGGCAACCAGCCTTTTTTCTTCTTTAAATCCTCAGGGCAAGGCGAGCGTAATAACATGAGGCTATTTTTACTTTTATTTGAAGATGTTCCACTGAGATTCACAGCACTGTCCTGTGAGCTCTCTAAAATGGAGTTATTCCCCTCAATGTTCGTATGCTGTGGGTGACAACTATGGCTGGTTTCCCCATTGGTCTCATCACCTTGGGATAGACAGGAAAGTTCTGTGTCATTGGCTGCCCGACTGTGGGCCAGCAATGTGTGGTTATACCTCTTGTAGTGGTTTGGAATAGTGGAGGAACACCGGAGACCATCAGGGCATTCTGTACCAAAAGATAATAAATCAAAAATATTATTTTAATTTGTTAGTTCAGTCACTGAATTCATAGTATCAGAATGAAAATGCAGGTTGGATAGATAATTAAATACAACACAATGTAAACAATAGTATAGCATGCGCTTAATGAATAAATTCATAAATCAGCCTTAAATATACAGAAAATGTATACAAGTGTACCTTGTATTTTGTCCCTAGGGGTGTCAATACATTCCGCCACATGCCATCTTTGAGACTGCACGACCAAAATAGAGAACGGCATCTGACAGATTGGGCAAAAGACACCAGACGATGGTTCCTCTTCTACATTTCCATTTTGTAATACCTCATCTGTAGGAGACGGTTGTATATCATTACGCGCTCCTTCGTTATACTGACGGGGAACGGCTTTGCTTGTCGTCACATCCCTGATAGATGATTTGACTGGGGAAGAAGTGTCAGTGTTGGCACTTTTTTTGGAAACACGTCTATTCCTGGGCACAGATCCAGTGGAAGGCAACGATCCCTGACTCCTCTTCTTCTTTTTAAGAGGCTTATATTCCCAAATGTCATTGTCAGAATCGTCCTTTTGTGACATTTGAAAATGTGGTGCTGCTGCTAAAGGTTCTCAAAAATCCTGAAGAACGACTTTTTGAATTGGATACCATTACGATATATGCCACAACGCAAGCAATTATACATATAAATACATTACATTTAAAAGAAATGTATGTTTATTAACATAAATTGCAGACAACATACTAGTACAGAATTTATATTACCGCCACAGTGCCATAATGACTGTAGTAAAAACACATAATGAATAACATCAACACTTTCCAAATATTACATTTGAATAACACTTCGTCGTTTTAAAATGCTAAATATGATTACGTTACATATTATAGAGGGAAATAACATTAAAACCCTCAGATACAACATGAAGATAATTCTTTTTTTTATGTTTATTTTTTTTTTCTTTCGAAAATGCTGCATAAAACCTTATGGATGAATATACGTTGCTGACCGGTTGTTGTTGAAAAGATGGCGTCCCAGATCAGTCTTTCTTCCTTATTTCCAACTCAGAGTCAGTTAGATTCAGCCTTAGACGATGCTGCGACTGAGCAAGAGAAAGAAAGCCTTGTGTACCAATATTTACAAAATCTAGACGAAAAAGATGATTTAAAGATACCCGATTTCCCAAAAGGTTAGACTAGTTGACAGAGGCAACAAGCTAACATTGCTAAATGGTGTTGCTTACCATATTACTCCTCACTCATTCTGACAGGATCCCTGTCGGATTAAAGTTTTTTTTATTATGTATAACTAAGGTTCATCTTGTTTTATGCGATTCTTTGTCAAACAAATGATTAGCCCCTATCATGCAGAATTTTTTAGACTGTCCTCAGTTTACTTAAAAATGTTTTGGTCTGTAGCTGCATGTAACGTTTTTAGAGATATATTCCAGAGGTTATAGTGACTCACTATACCCTACTTTGTTATATTCATAGGTTTTATACATGTTTCAGTTGTTGTAAGAGGGATGGCTCTCCCAGTGAAAAGCTCCCATGGGTTATTAGTGTCTCTTCTCCCTCTATGGCCAGAGGCACCATGATACGTTTGCCTTTACATAACTAAACATAATAAAGAGGTAACATTATTTTCTTGGTGATTTGCTCTAGGCCTGGAGTGGCTGAACACAGAGGGGCCCCTTTCTTTGGCCAAAGAGCTGGCAGGGAAAGTGGTGCTCCTGGATTTTTTTACTTACTGCTGCATCAATTGCATGCATATCCTGCCTGACCTGCACGCGCTCGAGAAGAAACACTCTGTCAAAGGTACGTGCAGACTCAAATACATAGCAGTGGTTGTTGACGCATTACACTGTATGTGGTGCTGTAATCAGATGTAGGAGTGGGGCAATATTATAATATTTGAGTGCTTCATAACGTGTTCTGGTAGAAGGGTTTAAATTAAGTCATGTGGTTTTGTGTCAAAGATTCTGCATGGAGCCCCATTATTATTCCTCCTCCTGCCTTCCGCTGCATTCTATTAGAACATAGTCGGTACATGTTATGATTTATTTATTTATGTTTAGTGTCGTACACATATCAACTGGGTCGTATATTATGTAGGAAATAATGTAATTCACATAAATTTGAAGGTCAGATTTCTTAGCTTATCAATGTGTCATGGGGCTGAATTAGGGCTGGGCGATATGGACCAAAAGTCATATCCCTATATATTTAGGTTGAATATCGATATACGATATATATCCCGATATTTTTTCCGCAAAGTGAGAGCTGTGAAATGAAAT
>JAODLI010020694.1:0-22166 GCA_027575585.1 Percopsis omiscomaycus
CGCACACACACACACACACACACACACACACACACACACCCACACACACACTGTGGGCGACCCTGTGTTAAAGTTGAATGGGCAGTAAATTGGCAAGATTACACACGTGTGCACGTTTTAAAGCCCGCCGCCGAGATTTAGCAGCCGAGATGCTGCACTCTGACAGGCAGGGGCTTTTAGAGTGTGTGTGTGTGTGTGTGTGTGTGAACCAGTCTTTCATCATGTGGAGGAGGCGCTAGGTGTGAGTGAGAAGGAAGCTCTCTCGTTGGACCTTTGACCCCGGAACAAAGGCAAATGGAAAGAAATATGTTTTGTCCTACCTGGGAGAGAGAGAGTAAACAAATAAAACAGAGATCTTTGTTTCCAGGTGCCTCTGTGTGTGTACTTTGTCATGGTGTGTTTGTAAAGGGGAGGTGTGGAGGCCAACCCCTTTTTTTTTTTTTTTTTTTTTTAAGGGAATCTTTTAGCAGGAAACATTCCATCAGTCTTGTCAGCCTCCATTTGATTTTATCTTGATATAATACACATGCACACCCACCCTGCCCAAAGGCAGCTGTCATGCCTCACTTCCTGTCTTTGCCCCCTCTTCATCCCCACCCCCGACTTCCATCTAATCTGTCACCTTAATTGGGCCACTGGCTCACTCACTTGTACTTTTGCTAACCTCCTGAGAAACACAC
Organism: Percopsis omiscomaycus; assembly: GCA_027575585.1. Taxonomy (NCBI): domain Eukaryota; kingdom Metazoa; phylum Chordata; class Actinopteri; order Percopsiformes; family Percopsidae; genus Percopsis; species Percopsis omiscomaycus. The sequence goes on from JAODLI010020694.1 coordinate 681, forward strand.
ACACACACAGAGCTCCTATTACAAGTGTTACATTGATTCAACCTAACTTTATTAAAATGAGAAATATTATCTTTTCAGCAAAGGTTTATAGAATTTAGGTCCGCACACATTATTATATATTAAAATATGTTTCAGCCCATACTGACCCCCCCCCTCTCTCTCTCCTTCCAGAGCATTCTCTCCTGGAGGCCAAGCAGCAGGCGAGCAGTCCCGCCCCCATCACCCCCATCCCGGCCAAAAAGGAGCACAGTGTCCTCTCCATTCTGCGGGGCACCAATAGCAGCCTCTCTGCCACCAAGCAGGAGCCCAACTGCCCCATTCCCACCCGCCCGCGCTGCACCGGAAGCCCTGATCGTCCTGTGTACCCCCGCGCACTCTACCCGGCTCTCCGGCCGCACCCGCACCTCCCAGAGGACTTCCTCGGCCTCAAGCCAGGCCAGTTCAGCTATCCAGTGACCCGTTCCCCTGGCAACCAGTCCTCGGCAACGCCCAGCCCATCGGCGAGGAGCAGCCCTGACAGCAGCCCTCAGGGCAGCCCCTCGGGCCCGGCCCACCCAACCTCCTTCTACCCCTCTACCTTGGGCTCCTTCCCTGGCTACTCGCCTCCCTCCGCCCCCCTCTCCTCCCCATTCTACCCTCCGGGACCCCCATACTCTCGCTACCTCCTCCCTCACCCCTACCAGCTGCCAGTTGGGGGTGTGCCCGCCGTGGGGGGCATCTTCCCCAGGATGTACCCCCTCTGCAACCTGCTGCCCCCCCATATTCCCCTGCTGCCCTCGGAGGCCGCTGAAAGGCGTTTCTTAATGCCAGAGTCTGCCCACCGGGACCTCCTTCTCCCCGCCCCCACCAGTGCCTTCTCCTGCGCCACCTCCCTGAAGGACAAGGCAGGGCCACGACACCCCTACCCCGGGCCCCGCCCTCACGCCCCCTCTACTGGGTCCCCGACGGCCGGCACTGCGCCCCCTAGTGAACGGATGCCCACCAAGCCTACCTCAGCCCTGCTGGGCAGCGCCAGCGTGCAGCGCTCGGAGGAGGACAAGGCCATTAATCTGACGAAGATGAAGCGCGGGACCAACTCGGAGGGCTACAAGACGCTTCCCTACCCGCTGAAGAAACAGAACGGAAAGATCAAGTATGAATGCAACGTGTGCAGTAAGACCTTCGGACAGCTGTCCAACCTCAAGGTGAGGCTTGAGACTGCAGACATTTTGTTTCATGTAATGTCATAAATGCTACATTTTCTTTAGCTGATTGATTGTAGTTTGAGCAACATTCTTTTACCAACATGCTCTACAAAATGCTATTGCATTAATTCTTCTATTTAAGTTCAGGGATTTAGATAATCAACTAAGCTGTTTTCCTACCTGTGTTCAGGTTCACCTGCGCGTCCACAGTGGGGAGAGGCCCTTCAAATGCCAGACATGTAACAAGGGTTTCACCCAGCTAGCGCACCTGCAGAAACACTACCTGGTCCACACTGGAGAGAAGCCCCATGAATGCCAGGTGAGACTTGCTACCATGGAAAATAGGGATAGTAGTGCTAATGCTAATCAAGAGCTTATTCTAATGCAGAATTGAGTAACATCTTTAGGGATTTGAAGGGTTGCAGCTAAAGGAAAGCTAGTTTACAGGCCCTAAAAGCATCTTGTTTATCTCTTCTTAAGGTCTGTCACAAGCGTTTCAGCAGTACCAGCAACCTGAAGACTCACCTGCGACTCCACTCGGGGGAGAAGCCCTACCAGTGCAAACTGTGTCCAGCCAAGTTCACCCAGTTCGTCCACCTCAAGCTACACAAGCGGCTTCACTCCCGGGAGCGTCCGCACAAGTGCCCTCACTGCCACCGCAACTACATCCATCTGTGCAGCCTGCGGCTCCACCTGAAAGGCTACTGTCTGGCTGCCAACCCCTCCTCTGGCCAGGCCAAACTGGATGAGCTCCACCGTATCAACGAGGAGATCGAGCGGTTCGACATGAGCGAGCACGCGGAGCGCCTGGACCAGCTGCAGGGTGGTGTGGAGGTGGAGGCCATGTTGGAGAAGCAGGTGTTGGGAGTTCTGTGGCGGGAGATGGACATGAAAGCCTTCCCTTTCCATGGCCTCCACAAGGGCGGCGCCTCTGAGCACCTGCCCGCCGGTTATGGAGCATATGAGTCATCAAATGAGACGTCGGTGATAAAAATGCGACGCAGCAGTCCAACTCCTCCCCTCCCCAGTAGTATCAAGGTCAAACAGGAGCTGGAGGAGCTGGCTTGACACTCCTGCACCTGAGCAGAGGAGCCTACACACCGGCATCCAGACTGCGGGGCTCAAGAGAGCTGGGGTGTGCGGAGCAACAGCTGTGCATAAACTATTTTCTATCGGTTGTCGGCAATATTGTCATGACAACGCTGGGGTTTTTCAACCTATCTGAGACTCAGGGCGTACTCAGGGCTACCAGAGACGGTGTCCCTAAACTACTTAGCGGTTTAAGCATTTGCGAGACAATCATTTACCATGGATTTATCGTTCATGTAATTAATATAATGCAATTATTGTTATTTGGTCTCTGTTTTTTGTTTTGTTTTTTGATTAATTAATTGTTATATATATATATATATAACCTCCTTAATTTATTATACTTTTTTTGTCAGTTTCAAAAGCAATACGTGGAATGGTTACAATGCGGCTGTAAAGCCTTTGTGTTTTTCTGTTTATTGTTTTTCTGTGTAGATATTCTTTGCCCATTTTCCTCTTGCGAGGCTCGACCTCTGACCTGTAAAAACAGAGGTGTCCACTTTCAGGGTGTTGTTGATTAAAAACACAAGGATAAAAGGTTGGAAGATAATGATCTTTAATGATGTTTTGCCAAAAGGCATATGAATTGATAATTTGAATGAAAAGCTTTATCTGACCCTTCAGCCAACCAGCCAACCAACCAACAAACCAGCTTCCCTGAAACCTTGTCTTTTTCTGAAACCTACTTAATTTAAATGAAACAAAAAGGGCATTCTTTTGTATATTTTTGACAACGGTTACCTCAGTGTATGTATGTGACTGTATGAGTGAGTTATGTTTGTGTGTGTGCAAAGGGACAGCTGAAGGCGGGTGCGTGGTATTTATTTGCTTTTGCTACTTGAAGAGAAAGAAACCAAACTGAACTGGAGTGCAGCTCTACGGAAGAGCTTGCCTGCTCAACATGTAGCACATAACTTTCATAACACTGTCGAAACCAAACGGAGATGAAAACTTAACTCAGATATACAGTATATGGATTTTCAAGGACACTCAAGGCTAGCAACCAAAGTTCACTTGGCTTTAAATAAGACTCGTACACCAAAAACCACAAAGGAAAAGGGAGCTTGATAAATCCAGAAAAGAAGAGATACAATGAAGTAACCACTTTTCAGCTGTGGTCTTGTTCTCGGTATGTGTTTTTTTTTTTCTTTTTTTCTTTGTTAATCTTTCAGTTTGAGAAACAATGTCTCCCCCTCCTCCATTTACGCCATCTTGTGTTGTGAACTGGCGCACACCAAAGCACCTCTGCCTTCTTTATGCACTGTCCCCCACCATATGACTTTATAGCTGATGCCTACGCCCTCTCGCACTGTACAGTGTAACTGAACTCCGGTTGACCACAGCATTAAGATGACTTAATGTTTCCATAGCAGCTGCCACTAGGAAGCAGTTTGACCCCTTTGTGTCTCTCTCCTAATTTTGTCTCTGTCGCTGTCTCTCTTTGTGTCTCTTGTTCTTGATTTTTGACCAAAGTTTCTCACTCTTTGATCAGAGCTTTATCCCCAGTGGCGAATCCCTCCAAAGGACTATCTCTGTTTACATTCTGGTTTACATAGTTATTTATGTGCAGAAAATGTTCAAAAATGTAAATTATAGTATAAATGTTCACCATTCTAATCTGCGTACTTTGGCTGTGTGTTTTATTTATCATGTTTCCAATTGAAAACCTAAGTGTAATGTGATTTAAGTATTATGTATTAAGTGTTAGTGTTACATTAGATAAACTATTTATAAATAATATACTAATCAAATGGAATATACAACAGACATGTAATTTTACATGTAAAACAACAAAGCAAGGCAGACCCACACATACACAGCCGATTAAGCTGCAATACAAACAACATGTTAGCAATGGTATTAGCACAGGATTTGACAATATTACTACTACCATAGAATCATCACCGTTTGAGAGACATCTAATTCTAATGGTAACACTTGTATACACTATATATCACTTATACTATTACAAATGTAATTATTTACGTCCATAGTTTACTGTACTGGATTTTTAGAACATAAAAACATAATTCTACTAAAAGATGAGTTTAGTTCGGAAAAACTTTTCAACTCAATTTACATCAAAATCACCTTCTAATTCGATGAGTCTTACTAAATAGTGATACGAAACTTATGTTAAATCCTTGAAGCTGTAGCTTCTTTACCTCAATATAAGTTTTAAGTCTTCAATTAAAAAAATTGTTCCTCTTTTGTGTTTCTCAAAAAGATACTATGAATGTGTCTACAAAGCTGATCACCATCTCTACTGGTAGCATGTGTTACTCCAGTTTGCAGAATTTAATTTATTTTTTATTAAATTTAGTATTTAAATTCTTACAAATATTTTTGTGAATTATTTAGGTTTTGGATTCAAACTTAAGAGTCATTTGAGAATATATAATACCAGTACAGACAAAGATCATCTTTGTAGAACCACATGAAACGTACACTCTAAATTAATAAGTTAAATTATTTAGGTTATAGTTTACCGTACTGAATTTTTACAATTACAATTAGGTCATTTATCAGCCAAAAGCAACTTACAATTTCATGGTACTATAACATGGAGCAGTTAGGCATCTTGCTCAAGGATGCTTGCAGGTAGGCCAAATCCAGGGCTTGAACCCACAACCTTCCAGTTGGGATTCCAACACTTAGACCACTAGACTATCCTGTTTTTAGAACATAGAAGAACATATAATTTTGTAGACAACTCTGCTGACAACTCTAAAGGATGAGTTTAGTCTACATTTTGAACAACTTTTCTGAACAACTTTTAAACAAACTCAATTTAAAGTTTTAAAGCTTTTGTTAAGCCCTTCCTTACCCCAAAATAAGTCTTAACGCTAATGTTTGGTAGAAATAGTTTGTGTTTCTCAAAAACATACTTTGAATGTGTCTACAAAGCTGATCACCATCTCTACAGGTAGCATGTGTTCTAAAGTTACTCCAATTAGCAGAATCGAATTTATATTCTTCAAAACAAAGCTTTGTTTTGAATATTTTTTTATTTCAATTTGTATTTACATTCATTTTGAATTACAACTTGAAAGAAAGTCATTTGAGAATATATAATACCAATACAGACAGAGAGCAGTAGACCCACAGTAGAAGTATGATTATAAGAAACAATGGAAGCCAATGGTGGGTGAATACAACTGTAAGTCGCACACCAACTGTGAAGGTTTATTTCATGGTGAACCACACAGTAGTTATTTGCTGGATTGCGCAATTAGAATAATGAAACAGTTGCATTTTAAATAAGATGACCTTTATTTCTGAATGTCCTCTGTGTTTCAGTTGTGTGGGTAACTTTTGAAATTGGGGTATTTAGCTGACATTTCCCATCGACCTTTAGTATGTCCACCACCACTTTACAAGCAACCAATATTAACAACTCGACTGAAACACTTCTATTCACATGGAGCCATCTAACGCAGCGTTCTGCCATTGGACGTGAAAAAACAGGGTTCTGTGATGGTGGGTCATGAAGCTTTATGTCCACCACTGTGCCATGCTGAGCTTTAAGACAGGAACAGGAAATGGGAACACGTGCCCTGCAGGGATAGGGCAATTGTGGTTGGTCTTTTACTATCAACTATATCCCCTGTCCTGTTTCTTCATCCAAGCAACGTGACTCACCTCTGAGGTCTGACTGGCCAAAATAAAACCAGAGCCAATAGTACCAATTGATGAGCCAAAGTAGAGTACCAAGCTGTAAAAATAAAGTATAATATAAATATAATACAATTGAACAGACACTGATTTTTATAGGGTTGTGAAATTCATGAAAAATCTAAAAAATACACTGGAGACACAATGGAGAGACAACAGCTATTTTATTTATTTAAAGCACTACTGTAGCTTTTGGGGTTTCACAAAATTATTATTTGTTATATAGTTTTTTTATTGTCTTTACTAAAAAAAAGCAGTGTGCCTGGTCAACCTGTAAGCATTCTTGAGCAAGATGCCTAACCCTCCCTGCTCATTTAATACTTGTAATTGTACCCACTGTACTGTACACTTAGGATAAAAGCATCTATAAAATTACCTAATTGCAATAGTCAAAGTCAAAAACAAACTGGTTTATGATAAGGATGCAGTACGAGCTGGATCTTTGTAAAAGTGCTTTATTGTCAAACACATTTATCTATATAGTGCTGTAGTGAGAAATGTAGAGTTTGCACTCTTAACTTTATAAGCTTATTGTCAGGTGAGAAATAGCATGCAAAATTCATGAAGAGGCCATACATACAGTATATTGCCGTAGTGCACACTACGGCAATATACTATTTACGGCAATATACGATTATTTAAACACATTTAGAAATTTTTATATGTATATTTGTTTATAGACTACACTGTTAGACTAAGGCTTATGGATGGATGGATAAATAGATAGATTCCATTGCTACAACATTACATTACTTATTAGAGTAGGCGGCCTGTTCATTTCTCTCCTGCCATTGAAAACTTATGGCACTTTTTTGACTCAGCGTCTTTCTCTAATGCGCATCTCATCTCTCTTTCCTGTTTACTTCTTCCTATTATTAGTCTCAGGGAAATTTAGCTGTCTCTCTGTGACACAGCAGGTTCCACTACCTCAGCTAGCTAGTGCACAGCGTTAGCATCGCTAACAGCTCTGGGAATTCACGGCAGCTTTCTGACGTGGGCGGTTTCAGGGGGGTTAAGGCGGGGGTACCCCATGGACCTAGCTGGGAGCTGTTCTGAAACCTGGTTTCCTTTAGGTGAGGTCAGATAAGGTTCAGTCACTCGATGACAAACCATCCCTTATGAATGTCGAGTTATAGGCTATATATACAAAACAGTTAAGTTTAATATACAATAAGGGAAGACTTAATTCATCTTCAGGGGAAAATGTGCCACGTCTAACATTTAGACTACACTACTGCAGCGTGGGTGGAGTGTCTTGATCAGGGGCAGCAGTTCTCAAAGGTTTTTGACCTGCCAAATATGAGCCATGCATCCAAGCCACGCCCACTTTCATAACCCTTCGACAGCAACGCAGTGCTTCCGAAATACTGAACGCGCTGTTACGCATTTATTTTGACATGCACTAAGTGGCTGTATTTGATTAGTATGTGCTATTAATGATATACAGTAGTGATTAAAATAAATGACTATAAAGTGTAATGTGTTTATTGAAACCATACGACACTCAAGTCGGTCTTGTTTAGTTTCTCTCTGTGCAGATCTGATCTTCTCTCCCCAGGAAGCTTGTGTTTGTATCTTCTGAATTGTTGCCATTGGAGCTACAACACTGTACACAAAAACGAACCCGATTTCACAAACACACATTCCAAAGCATCTCGACATCTCCAAACTGACGGCATCGGGAAGGACATTTCCGGACATTGACGCGTCTCTTCATCACAGCCCTTACCGTAAAAGTGGCGCATAAAACATGAAGAAGACTAATACACAGCCACACACACATACTGTACAAAGGGTGACATGGTCAGACTATGTAACTTTACACACAGAGGTCTCTCTAACCTCACTTTCTGAAGACCTCTCTCTCACACACACACACGTGTTTCTACCCCCTTCTGACAGGAAGTCATGTCCTTTTTTGGGGTGAGGGAAACCAGATGAAAGCAGAGGCAGACTCATGCACTGATGTGTGTGTGTGGTGTTGTGGGTGTGCAGGACATATGGACAGAGAGTTTATGTGGTTTGGGGTTGAAAGGAGGCAGAGAGAAATAACGACAAGATGGCCACCTACAGGGACTTTCTGCTGAGTCACTTGTTGCCCGTGTAGGTGTGTGTGTGTGTGTGTGTGTGTGTGTGTGTGTCTACATGTTATGTGAGATAAAAAATGTGTTGTGACAGCTAGAAAGATTTGTTTTTACAGTGAAGAAGATACGAAAAATAGCTGTGTATGTTTTAGTGCTTATTCATGTAAATGTGTGTGTCTACCTAATACTATTAGTGACTAATCATTTTAATTACATGTAATTGAATTTAAATTGTATTTAAAAAGTGTGTGCGGCTAAACTATTATTCTAACAGAATGTGGTTCGCTCACGATAATTGGTGTATGACCTATTCGGCTATTGACAAATGTACTTACTGTAAGTCGCTGCTGAATGCTGTAAATGTTAAATGTAAATGTAAGCATGCACACTGCCTTCAACTGCATTCAAAGCCATTAAAAGTCTTCCAGACATTGTCATCCACTGTATTTAGATGACACCACTGGTAACACACGCACACAAAGGCAAACACGCACAGACAGTCACACGCTGACCATATGGCAGATAGGGCCGCATCATATAGTCATCTGAAACCAATCAATCTAGATCAATGAAACAGACTGAATCTTCAGTCTGAGTGGAATGGAGTGTGTTTGATATGCAGAGCCTGAATGTGTGTGTCATCAAATGGGGGACGAGCCACGAAAGGGGTTATCGTAGTGTGTATGTGTGCATTTGTGAATCCACATGTGATAGAGTGTTACCATACTAAAACATTGTGTTGCTAATTTGCAACAGGCAAATATATTTGTATATAATATAGTTCTGTAAGTGATATCAGGAAACTAACATGGATTTTCAGGTCCCTTGAACATTTATCTAAATTTATATCCAGTATAATTCTATATCTAATGTTCAAAGGTAATTAAAAAAAATCATACATAAAATCACATATAAGAGTGACAGCTAAAGAGCAAAAACATGAAACAACCAGCACATTCTGTACACAATGAGCTATCAAAGCTACCAGTGGAGTGGGTTTAGTAGTGGTTTGACCAGATTTACTCTATAGCAGAAGAGAGACACAGAACCTTGACAAAAAACATACCTCTCATTTTTTTTTGAAGGAAGAGGTGAAAGAGGGGGTGACTGTGCTACTGTCAAAGGACTTCAAGGAGAGACGGCAGCTCAGAGTCAGCTGCCCATCTGAAGGCGAAGGGGGATCTGTTCAAGGCGGAGATGGAGAAGTCCATTCATGGATTCAAGGAGCACTAGATTCTTCCAGGGAGAAACAAAGCACAGTAGAATGTGTGCCTCCACCCCCCTTAACACATATCTGCTAACATCGTCTTCCCATCCTGTTGTTGCCAGGCCAGGCTGTACATCTGTTCCTGCCTCCCGCTTAAGCACACCGCCCAAGTGGGGTGGCCCATACAGTCCCCTACCATCTAATGACAGGAGGAACACTGTTCCTGGGGTGGCATGGGGTTCCTTGGGATGGGCCGTCTCCCTCCACAGGCCTGAGGCTGGGCAGACAACTGAAACTTCACTACTTCCAGACTTGCAGGCTGGTGTGTAGCAAAAGAGGTACAACGTGGCATGGACCAGTGTTATGGGCTGTATGTGACTACAGTATATTGGTGGTTACATGTTACATGTCCTCCGCACCAGGCAAGGCAACAGCTAGGCATTGACGACTCAATCAGACCGACATATTTAATGACGGCAGCAGCAACTCGTATATTCCCTCACTAAAACAAATACTTATTTGTGTAGTTTCATGTCTGAACTGAATTATAAGTGACAGTAAAGTAAATAAACAAGAACTCCTCATACTTCTCTTATTCTCTCATATTCATTACCGGGTTCCACCTTCTACCAATCACCAGCACAATCATAATCAGCTTTTTAATGATTATTGAAAAATAAGCCAATTAATAATATTTTACAGTTAACTATAAGCGATAAACACCTAAGGCCACGGACATAGCCTATATTAGAGTAGATGTTAAGACTAGAATCAACCAAGAAGAAGATGTTTTGACAATTTGACTTTATCCTTTTGTTCTTTAATTTAAATGCTTGTTCTTACTCTTTTATTCTTTTAATTTGAATGTCTTTTTATGCATTATTTAAAATCCTGTTTTGCTGTATGACATGTTTTTTTCATGTGAAGCACATTGAGTATGCCACATGTATGAAATGTGCTCTATAAATAAAGGGCCTTGCCTTGCCTTACAGTGAATACACACACAGCTTGCTGGTCCTCACTAATACTGTAAAAGATGTGTGTGTGTGTGTGTGTGTGTGTGTGTGTGTGTGTGTGTGTGTGTGTGTGTGTGGAGACCAGTGTTGTGTTCCTTTGCAACAAATTACAGATGTCCTCCCAGTCTGTCAGGAGCCACTCAATAACACACACATACATACACACAGGTAAAGAGCTAATGTCCCGACCTCCAGGCTACAGCTGGGAAGGGGTACAGTAGTTATTATTGCTAGTGTGTGTATGTGTCTGTGTGTGTGTGAGAGAGAGAGAAAGAGAGAGAGAGAGAGAGAGAGAGAGAGGATGTAGATGATAGGGGCTAGCCAACAAATACACTTTGATCTCTTTCTCTCTCTTCAACACCTGTCTATTAGAGACCTTAATGACAGGTAGGGTCCTGTGTTTGTGTGAGAGAGAGAGAGACACACAGAGAGAGAGAAATAGAGTTGCAGAACTCCTGACCCCTGGTCACACTGTGTTGTGTGAGACATGTACGGACGATTCAGTGCATGTATGTTTAAGCCTAAATGACATGAGTGGTTATTCATGAATACACTATGTGTATGTGTGTGTGTGTGTGTGTGTGTGTGTGTGTTCATGCAGACACGTTATATGTGTGTGTGCAGAGAGGAAGGAGGTGGTTTGGGGTTTTGTCACAGGGGAGAAAGTCTGTTCACCTGAGAGATCGAGAGAAAGAATCACTTTAAAGCTTCAAACGCTGTGCCATTGGTTGCATGGCTTGGCAAATGAAATGATTCCGTTTGTGTTTCTATCAATCAGGCCTACTCTGATTTTATGTCAACAGCTAATGCATTTTTCATCCATCAGTCAATCTATTTCTGTACCCATCAATGATAACTTGATTCTCATGTGAAACATTTCACAAAAATTTGAAAAAGAAAATCTATATGTCGTTAATATGAAACAGATTTTTTGCAACTTTAATGAAACGGTTATTGACAAGTCAACCAAGCAAAACATGGAGATATTAAAACATGGTGACATTAATTTGATGAACCTTCCTGAAATAAGTGCCAGTCTCGTCAAGCCACAACCTTGAACTTTTGCTGCTTGAATTTTTGTATTTGTTACTGCTTGAGATTATACAAGAATAATACAGCCCATGGGATGTTAGACGTTTTTTAGGCCGATTCAGTTAACATCTGTCAACACAAGTCAATACATTTTGTTAAATTTAACAAAAAGTCCTTTAAATATATTGTAGCATAAGACGTGTTAAAGGAAATTATGTTGTGTTTGCAACAAAAACATTTTGACACATCTCTGTAGAGGGCTTGTGGACCCCAGTATAAGCATCCCCGTTGGCTCTAGTGTCCGTCACAGCACTGTTAAGTGGTTTATCATGGGTAAACAAGTAGAAGCCGATTTAGAAAGGCTATTGAAATACATTTCAACCCACTGGCACATTTGTTAACTTGTGTATCTCTGTGTAGAAACACACTCGCAATGGAAATTACACTTCCTGTTTTCAACCAATCTCCCCCAGCTGAGATAGATAAAAAACAAAACGACTCAATTAAACGCCAGACTTGGTGTCCAGCTTTCTTGTCCTATATTGACTCAGTGTGCACTGAAAAGGGGAGGGGGTGGCTGCAGTGTTTGCAAACAAGCTTGTCTAGACAAAATCTCCAGTACACACCTATACCCCCTGGTCAGATCAGACTTGTCCCAAATAACATCATTTACAGAACACCCTCCCCTCCCTTCCAAAGTTTTTGGATACAGTACATGCCACATACTTCTATAAAACGCTTATCGCATGTGTGCGCGACAGGACTCATGTATTCCCCTAAATTACTAATCACTCTCATCTGATAGCATGCTGAACCTCCCGGGGAATGCACGCACTCTGCTTTTGCTTTGCCTGGCGTGTGTTTAGGCTTGTGCAAGAGTGTCTGACAAGTGCGTTTCATTAAGCGTATGGGATTGTACTGTGAAAGAGGGTGGATTTTCAAGAGATCGTACATGTAAATCTGTCATCATGAACATACACGAATGTGTGTGTGTGTGTGTATGCCTGAGATTCGCGGAACTAGGCAGGACAGTAGGGGATATAGTTTAGTTGCAGGGCATAGTTTGCGGTCAGTGTTGATGGTAAAACAGTATGCGTGTGTGTGTGTGTCAGCGAGAGAGTGGTTTCGCGGAATCTGGTGGCAATCAAAGGGCCATTAAAGTTTGGCTATTATTGGAATAGTGAGTGGTGTGTTACGGGTTGGTATGGAGACACAAACAAATTGGATAAATGTTCTAACAGCCTTATTTTTATTTATTATTACCCTGAAGTCACACACCATCACACCATACATGACCTCTGAAAATGGTACAGGATTAAAATGGTGCGAAGATTGTAATTTAAGAACCGGCCATTACATTGTACATTATGTATTAGGTCACCTCATTCAGCAGGTCAAAACAGTGTTAATAACCACAGCGTTAGCAGTCTAACAGCAGTAACAGTCACTGTAAATAACGTGCTAATAAAAGTTATTAACACCATTGTGAGAATTTCCCATAATAAAACCCACCACCAGGCCTAAACAGAAAGCAAACCTAGCTTGTTTCAAGTATTGATAATGATCAGCACTAGTAATGGACTGGTGTAGAAACATTATTTCAAGCAAGAGAACCTATACTGTATTATTATTATTACAATTATAATATAATATAAGGTCATTCATCCACCTATTCCTTATTTTTTAACAAACATAACAGCGGACTTTGTGTTTGAGGCGGAGGGACTTCCTCATTGGGAGAAAAAAACGCTTACTATATAACGAACAGGAAATGTGTCCTCTTTAAACTTTAATTCTTCCTGCATGTGGGATATACATGCTGTATTATATATAATATTAAATTATATAATTATATATTTACTGGATATCTGAAGGCGAATGTTCAGCCACCAATCGAACGCCTCACTTCCACATTCAAAAATAAGGTGGATTGTATTGTATTTGACCAGTAGCACAGTTGAAGCTGAAGGTGATTGTGGGATTAAAAACTATATATACATTACCATTCAAAAGTTTTGGGTCACTTAGAAAAGTCCTTGTTTTTTTAAAGAATTCCTTGTTTTTTGTCAATTAAAATAACATCAAATTGATCAGAAATACAGTGTAGAGTAGACATTGTTAATGTCTATTGTAGCTGGAAATTGCTGATTTTAAATGGTGTACACAGGTGTACAGTACATATGCCCATTTTCAGCAACCATCACTCCTGTGTAGATATGCCATTCAAAATCAGCCTTTTCCAGCTACAATAGTAATTTACAACATTAACAATGTCTGCACTGTATTTCTAATCAAATTGATGTTTTTTTGTGCATTTCTTTCAAAACAAGGACATTTCTAAGTGATCCCAAACTTTTAAATAGTAGTACATATTGTTTCCAATTAGCAATAAATCCAGTTTTGCCTATAAGTGCATGCATCGTGCTCTCTCCCTCTCTAGTTAACCCACATGGTGCTGAAATAGGAGGAGCCTGAAGCAACTTTGGGAAATCCCATAAAAAGTGTGTCAGCTTGCAGACAGGCCAGACAGACAGACAATATACATCACAACCCAACGCCGAGCCTGTGTCCTGACTCAACATCATAAACATACTGTCCCATAATGCTCGGCGGCAGTGGCGAGCAGGCTGACGTGATGACATCTCTTTCTCACAAACACGCATTAAACTGCAGGTCTAAGACATCAAATGACTGAAGACAATCTGAATGTCATTGCATGTCTTCACACACACACACACACTATGCCCATACTACGTCTGTGATTTCCTAAACCACATTTTTTCTCTCTCTTTCTCCCTGAGGCCTGTCTGTCAGGGAATTTAGTGGTCTCATTAGTAGCAGGGGGATAGCAACCGATAATTAACCACATGAGAGAGGGGGAAAGAGAGAGCGAGAGGGGTGGGGGGGTAAAGGAAGAGAAAAGGGGGATAATTGGAGGAAAGACATGACTGAAGTAGAATATGTGTTCACTATTTAACCTTTACTGAATGTCTTAGAATTGGAGCTCTAGATGTTGGTTGGTTACCTGTAAAGAAGTCTGCCAGCCTCTTCCACTATTTATTTCATATGTTGACAATCATTTTGTTCATTAAGTGGCTTCTAATGAAAGAAAAGGTCGTTACTCTCTAGAGGGGCAAAAACAGCCGTCAATGCAGGTCAAAGCAATGTTGGGCTCTATGTCGAGCTGTCTGCCCGTCATTTGCATATTGTTGATCCCCTGTGCGCCAATTAGCTCATTTGCCGGCAGTAGGACAAGGGGCGGAGACACAATGCAACACATCAATCGCGGTCTCCGCCCACCAGTAGAGGTTATCTGAGTGCCTAATGTAGTTATAGTTGTAATATTGTTATGTAAACTTCCCTTACAAAAAAGAAACACAATTTGGTACATTTCAGGCACAAATCAGACCTTTATACTGGAGATAATTTAACATTGCATCAATGTTGCTTTATTTCAACATTACAGTACAAGTGTGTGCGCTTCAGAGTTCACAACAAGAGTGGCGCCAGACGAGCCCCGAAGCCCTGAAAAAGTCCAATAGAACATGTCCAAGTTGAAGATGCGTTCATCCTCGCCTAGAGAAATTGCAGGCTCCTAGACCTGTTTTGAGCATGGGCCAGCCGGTTAAAACTGCATCATAAAACATGTGAAATGGACTGGGGTTAATGGAGTGAAATCAACAGCTGACATTGAAACCATGTGTAGAACATTTTAATGACCCTTGGTCCTATTGGCAAGCTCTGGCTCCCTAATTTGCCTGTTTACTTTTTATCAAACCTGCTTTGTGAAGCGAAACCAGATGCCGACACATGGTTTGGTGCCACACAGCTGGATCTGCCCGGCAAGTTGAAATTCCACAGTATGATATCCTAGCTCGTGGCGAGGAAGACTGTGATGATGAACGCTGTTGAAACTAAGGCAACTTGAGCAGGACAAAATACAGACAACTCTATGTCTGGGGAGGCAAAGTAGAGCGCCACAATGGAAAAAACTCTCTCTCCCTCGTCTCTTAATCTTGAGGGAGGAAGGAGAGGAGAGGAAAGGATGAATGCAAGGCTACATTAACCACTCCTACGTGCTTCCGTCTTGGAGGGGGTATTTGCCCACCTCCTTCAATAGTACAAGGGGGAGAGGGAGGAAGGGGTAAGAGCAGAGGAGTCAAAACGAAGTCGGACAAATAGCGTCTCGTTTTGATACCATCACACACGTCATGTTTGCACAGGGGCTATAAATCCCCTTGTTTTCTTTTCTTTTCCCTCCCAGTCTTGTTTCTTCGGTGGAAGGTCGGGTTTCAGTTGTCAGGGCAATCTGGGGGCATACGCTCAGTCAGTTTGGACAGGTAATATGCAGATGTGCAGGAAGTTGTCGGGGTGGCTGAGGTGCTCGCTGAGCCACTGCAGGGGCGTCTCCAACAAGGGCTCAATGCCCTGGATCACCACCTGGAAACGCCTGGACTCCTCTGAGGGAAGGGAAATACAAAAACCAAAACAAAATAAGGGTGCATTAGTGTAGACAAAACTAGTGAGACAACCAATACAGTACATTGCTAGTGCCTACCCAACTGCCCATCCCCAAGTGGTGGCATACTTAAAGCTAGTGTATGAGAAGAGAGAAAGAGAGAGGTCAGATATGGAGGAAGTGACTGTTGAAAGCTTCTTTCTCGCAGGCGAACTTTTTAACTTTCAGTCTTACCGTTAGTAGTTTCAGACTCGGTATGTGTGTAAGAAAGTGAATGTCTACCTTCAGAGTTTTTCTCACTGTGTGTGATTTTAACTACAGTGAGTGATTGATTACCGCCCAACGTTCAAATGCCTTTTCAGTGTCCGTTGGATGCACGCATCTATATGCATGCACACACACACACACGCGTATTTATGTATATATAAAAAAAAATCTCAATATAAAACGTGTATGTATTATTATCATCATTATTATCCTTTACAAATCAGTTAAACATCAGCAGTTAAACATCTCCAGAAAATCAAAATTTACAGTTTAAGTTAAGCAGCTTTTTATTTTAATTTATATATTATTTTGTAATTTTGGTGCTAGTAGTCTCAGATTTTGAAACATCAGTCAGTCTTAGACACACACACACACGATAACGCCATCTCTAACACACAGTATATAGTATATACACGCAGAGGTAGACACTCATGGGTACATGACATTTAGGTCCACGTAATATCAGGATGACGGTTGAAGCCGAGCGCCAACAGTTGTTTTGACCTCAGCTCGGTACCAGCTCCACCCTGCAGCTGCTAAATGGCGGGCAAGCAAGCCGCAAAATGGCCACTTTGAATAAACCTATAGAAGATATTACAGAGATTTTCGTATTCGTTTAGGAAATTAACTATAACATTAGGATAATTAATTCAATTATAATTAACAATTATAATTTTTGTAAGTTATATTAAAATTATATTATTTAAAAAAAATTAATTTAGACTTGTATGGAGTAATCTCAGTCGGTGTCGGTTGTGGGTGTGAGGCCTAACTGACACAAAGGCTGACCATTTTTGCCCAATTTAGCAGCTACCAACTAACCCACATACTGCTGGAAGTTGGTGTTAAAGGGATACTCTCACTTTTACTTTTTTAGTGGTTTATAGTTTTATAGATAATGGTATATTTGTTGCACAAATGTCTAGGTTTAGCAAGCTTAAACAATAACTGCAAGTTTAAACAATAACTTCATCATGCAGCCTTATACCACCCATTAGTGGAATATAGTCAACAGTTTGCAGTTTGAGTAAAACACTCACACCAAGATCGAGACCTCACTTTCTCTCTCTCACACACGCACACACATACACCTCCAGTCTTGCCTGCTAGGCGGATGTAGGTGGAGCAGCTACACACACTCTCACTATGAGATTGGGGAAATGTATTGACTACTCCCTAAAACACACTGAAAATGATAAAGCAAATACTGCGAAGGTTGGGGGGGTTCTATTCCACTGACACTTCTAGATTTAACAACTACATACAGTTGGGAATGTCATATAGGAAAGGTATTGAAAAAGATAAGTGTTTTTCCAGGTGAAATTTATTAATAAAAACACAAATGCAAAATTCAGATCACTACAATGAAACCAACACTAGCTGATAAATTCAGACAGCGGTCCATATAGCAGTACAAAATGTCTCATTACACACACCCATGTGGTTCTGTGGTACACAACCGGCAGCCAAAACATGATGTTTAGTTAGCTAAGCGAAGCAGACCTCTATTTAAGACGACCGCAACGCCGCATTCTGCTCAAAGCCCGCACCCAAATATGTGCCCAAGCCGGCCAAGAGCCTGGCTGTACAACAGTGTTGGCCACACTCTGGTTAGGCCACAAACACAGGCTGACAGATTATCTCATTGGCTAACTGGCAGGATTAGACATCTGATTGGGTAGTTGCTTGACTGTCTGGTTAATTAACTGACTGACGGTAGGTGCTGAATACACTGAATTGTAAATTCAACGTTTGCTTTCCTTGGATTTGAAAATCTACATCTACACTTTTAACAAAGAACAGTCTAGTACTTCTGTATTTTGTCAGTATATTGTAAATATTTTTACATTGTGACAAACTGTTATAGTCCTCATTTTATGGTGATCCATCAATTTACCCTTTTAACCATAAATGCGGGGAGGACCAAACAGTTTGCAAACTTACCACTGTCTAGACCATGACTTTCAGTTGGTTTTCATATTAAACATTGTCTGGTATTGTTTATATCTAGTATGCCTTCATATCTAAACCAAGCAACCCAGCATCCTCTATATCAAAAGAGCCACTGAAACCTAAACCACCTCCCCGCTCTCTGTGAGTGAGCTAACCTGTTCGATGAGCACAAGCTGCATTGGCTGTCGGTGCTCAGAGTGGGAATGCATGGGGGAGCAGACCAGTGGTGTGTGAGCCGTACCACATGTGTGTCTAAGATGGGGGTGTAGGAGAGTGCATCGTTGTGTGGGTTACGTCAGTAAGGGGAGATTCCAGTGATCATTCTTTGACTATAATCAATCTGGGGAATTTTTCATCGGACGATGGAACACCGGCAAAATCAACCAAAAACATTTTTCTCTAGCTTGACTTACGAGAATGACCTGTGAATCAAGCCTTACGTGGGCATAATAATACCTCAGGCCATATTTCTGCAACAGAGTCACATTAGACTCCTGCCGAGCATTGTTCAACAAAACACCTGACTCAAAACTCAAAACACTAACCGCAAAGTCTCAGATAGACAGTGAAGCAAGCTGCTAATTACAAAAACAAGTTGCCATTACATTACAATTTCTCCTCTAGAATGGCAGCTCAGGACAAAGTTTCAGGCCAACCTAACAATGATAACTTATGACCTGACATGTGGTTGACATGGTACATGTTTTATAGAAAACAACTACTCAGCTAGAACTAGGTCTAGATTTTTGTAGTGACCAGATGACAAAATTAATTTAATTCTTTCTTCTTCTACTTTTTGTAACAATTTTACTTATTCATACTATTATGTTTTTGTCTGCTGACTATGTTGGTAAATAATATAGTTTTAGTCTGCTGTATGCATTTATTTAAGAAAACATAAAAACATTACAATTTTAAAATCAAAAACACATTACTTTATTTCTCACTGCCTTTTATTCTTACCGCTTCTGTCACGTACAGATGAATAAACCTCAAAGTAAAAAGGAGAACAGATTCTCCCATCACATGCCATGTTTGTGCTACCTGGCCATTAAAGCAAAGTAGCGACAGCTCTAATCTCTTTCTATTCTCTTGGCTAGGCGCTTTTCGTGGTCACACAGAGCCTCTCAGAGACATAACAGTGAGATGAGCTATAAAACTTGATTTGATGTTTGAAAGATCACAGGAAACAGAACAACCAAAGATCTCTTTTGGTTGCGTTTTGTTTTTATCCGATAGCATCCCCCTCTGAGATCTTGTTCTGAACAATGCCACACACACACACACACACACACACACACACACACACTTCTAAAGTCGTGAACACATGACCCCTGTCTCTGAACAGAGGTAATCTAAACACACCGCCATAATCCAGGCCTATCAGCCTCACTCATCTAAAAGGAACAGACGGAAGAGGCAAAAGCCAAACAAACGAAAGTAGACAAAAGAGCCACTTTCACCTTGAGATTTAAGGAGGCAAACATGAAAGACTAAAGCATGGAATCCACCAAGATGTCGCTTCCTGGAGGTGATTGGGGGATGACTGCAGTCTTGGAAGTAGACCTCTGTGGGCTGCCAATGTCTAATTGGGAATTTTACAATGGGAAAAAAAATCTGTAAATTTAATTTACAGAACAGATTAACCAGTAGAACTTTTTTTTTATGAATTAACATTACCAAGTAAATATTTATAAATGAAATAGTTACAGCTGCAACTCCAGATTGTCTTAATTCGTGTTTCCTCTAAGTATTACACCTTGGTTTATTTTTAGTTAAATGTAACCGTTTATTTTGGTTAGTTAAATTGGGCAGTTTCTACCAATATACATGCATGACTTCTTGACCATGCAAATGACTCGTTTTTTGTGTTGCTTTTTGTTGCTACAGCTAAACTACCCATAGATAATGGAGAACGGATAAAGACACGAGAGAGAGTGAGAGAAAAAACAGAAAAACGTAGCACAAAAATAAAAGCCTACCTGTGGTTATCAAATAGACATAAGGAGAGAGACGGGTATGGAAGGGAGACAGGTAAATAGAGGACCTGAAGATGACAACACAGATGGACAGAGAGAGCAGCGCTAATAACTTCTTCCATGCAGGCGAGCGCACTGCGGGCTCTCTGTCCTTCCAGCCCATTGTTTGTTATCTACTTCCACTCTCGTCTTCGCCAGACAATACCTGTTTAGACTGCCACACATTCCCTCTCTTCCTCCCCCGCCTCACTGCATCTCCTCTCAACATTAAAACATACCCCCTGCCCCCTCAACTTACAGCTGCTACCAGAGTACATACTAGTCTACCTCTCAATGCACGTACAGTAGACATTAAAAACTAAATGCCATTAGCGAACTGTAAGCCTAGTGGTCCTGGCTTCTTTAACTCCTTCTACTCATCGACTTTCATCCCTCCTTCCTCAACTAACTTGATCTCTTGTGGCATCAAAATCAAGTGAACTCACTCATTTCTCCCCTCTGTCTTTTTCTTCTTTCCACACACCCTAAAGAGTAGCTCTTTATCTACCCATGGTCTCTTTTCCTCTAAGCCCCAGTAGGAGTGCCATCTGCCAGAGCGCATCTCAAACAAGCTTCTTTTATCTGTTTAAACAAAATAAAACCTCAGAGGAGACGTTACCATTCTTCTCTCTCACATCCTTTCTGATAAGGCCAATAAAGGCCTCCTTTCTGTAGTGTGCATAGCATCATGACCAACATCACAAGCTAACCAATCTTGCAAGAATGATAGGTCAAGTCTGTCCCAAGTCACAATTTTACTTACTGAAGAATTTAATTGATAAAACTTTGTCCCACAGAAAAGATCTAGATTGGTTCAATCCCCAACACACCTGTCCTACCTTCTTCAGCAAGAGTCCAAACCCTAACCTGCTACTTAAAACTATGTAGCAGGTTACTACTTAATGACTTAAATTAACAAAATTGTAAATTGTGATTGTTCTGACTGTTCTATAGTCTCACAAGGCCAGACGTGATTACACAACGTGACGACACTACAAGTCTGGGGTCATAGAAATCTGGCATGGATGCATTTATTCTTTCCCAACATCGCCCTAGCGATGTAAACGTTATATTAGGTTGCTTATTTGGGTTTGGCTAGACTCACAGATCTTTCTATCCGTTGCTTCCCCATCCTGGGTGTGACTTAGCACATTTAGTTTGAATGTTTCGCGAACCTGAGTTCACGAACACAGGGCTCAACATTAACGCTTGTCCGGGACAAGTGGATTTTTGAGGGGACAAGTGAAAGACAATTTGACTTGCCCAACCGAACAAGTAGCCCGATTAAAACTCACTCATCTCTCACTCGCTCATCGTCGTCCGCTTATCCGAAATCAGGTCGCGGGGGCAGCAGCTCCAGCAGGGGACCCCAAACTTCCCTTTCCCGAACCACATAACCAGCTCCGACTGGGGGATCCCGAGGCATTCCCAGGCCAGGTTGGAGATATAGTCCCTCCACCTAGTCCTGGGTCTTCCCCGAGGCCTCCTCCCAGCTGGACGTG